>OX578137.1:15407207-15419707 GCA_951213105.1 Amaurobius ferox
GGAGAGCACGTTTCAAGCATCCTTGATCACGAATCGAACATTTTTGAAGTGATGTCTGTGTGTGTGTGTGTGTGTGTGTGTGTGTGTGTGTGTCAGTTAGTCTGTGGAGACGATAACTGACGAACGAATGGACCGATTCGAACGAAATTTGGTACAAAAATTACAATCCGTAAATACTGGAAGCTTATTGTTTTTATACGCAACCGAATGTTCAGAACCCCCCTAAATTTTGAGTAAAATTTTAAAAAAATTGTCAAAAAATCAAAACCGCTAATAAAGTTATGGAAATAGACATTTCTTATGTAATTTTTCATTAGAAAAAGATTCAATAAATTTTAGAACGCTAACACGAACCGTTTTCGAGATATTGATCATTTTTCAAAAAAAATTATCAAAAAGTCATATAAAATAAAAAAAAAAATTTCCTATTGAGAAACATGTTCACTTTTCACATGTAATACCATGCGATAAATTGGGTGACATCATTCTCTTGGATCTAGCTCGTTCCATTCATGAAAAAAGATACTTTGAGTAATATTTTTGTATTTGAAAGTCAATAGTCATTTATCAGCTGTAAGAAAAACTTATTTCCCCGTCCATAACGCTTGGCGAGATTTTGGCGATGAATTTGGCTGAATGTTGCCAACTTGGCGACATTTTGAATTGTTGCCAAATTGACAAAAATGTCGCCAAATGGATGAAAATGACGCTAAATGAATGAAAATGACGACTAATTGAAGTAAATTCAATATCTTAGAAAGAATATAAGTATCTACTATAAGAATAACAATTTTTAGCTGTAAAAGTAGTAAATTCATTGCATTATATAAGGAAAGTCATGTGTTGCCCACATCAGATTTTTTGCTTCCGAAACTATATAATATCTTATATGCTGTTATCCCAATGCAATATTTTATTCCAATTTAAACAAGACTATAGTTAAGCAATATTTATAAAGACAAGTTGGTCTGGTCTTTACAGCTGAAGAAATTTTCAATATAGGAACATCGTTTGTCTGATACAAAAGATGATCAAACAAATTCAAGCGAATTTGTGTTTGAAAAACGGAAAAACATGAGAAATACATTAAAAAATACACAAGACAGAGGGATTGAATTTTGAATCAACCTAATGAAAGCTTTGAATTTGTGTTTCAATAAATTAAAACATACTGCGTCAGTGAATTTAAAAGCACATTAAGTTCCACTTACCGAACAAAAGAAGAAGAGGCAGAAATCTGGTGTGTTACGCATGTGTGCACATTGACTTAAGAATCCGATTCATTGAAAATAATTTCATAATTAATTGCAGGATTTTTCAAAGTTTGAAATTATGAAGAGGACACAGGACGAGGTTTATATTTGCTTAAAAAATAAGAACAAATATATGCATGTTAGAAGTGCTCACAAATTTGTGACTCGTAAAAGGAGCTTTTGTTGAAACCCAAAAATCTCAAATGTCTATGAACTTGTTAATAATAGTCTGCTTTGTTATTTGCTTAATATCTGCTTCATAAGAAACTTTCAATAAAAATCCGATACAAATGGCTTCAATTCCGTTGCTTGCATTCGTTAAGTGCAATATCCCAAAATGTGGTTTCACTCGACTTTCTGATACCAGAATTCATTCGGAAGTATTTTTTTTCTTTTTCACAATATTTTACAAGAAAAATTTAGAAAAATATGTAACGTTGTTCCAAATGATTATAGCGTGTTATTCTTCACTTTAAAGGGCGTGAAAAAAGTATTCGATTATTACCATACTTGACAATGTACACCCCCGGGGGGACTGGCCTCCCGAGAGGAGCTACTAACGTCAAGAACACAAAAATTGCATCGCGGCTATTTTCATAATGCTGATAGAAAACATAAAGTCTTGATCATTAAACCAGAAACAACCCCGTTTATGCGTGAGCATGCCAAATTTTACCCCATACTGCCATGTTTAAAAAATATAAAATTTGGAATAAATTTTGAAATTTTTGATTGAATTTTTTAAAAATTCTAGCCATTGTGGCAGTAATCGTGTACACAAGACATCGGCAGCAGACATACAGACAGACAGATGGACATAATTCCAAAAATAGTCAAAATGTGTTGAGGAGATCCTAAAACACATATTCGCATCAAAATCTCGAATTTGAAAATTTTTATGAAGACAATACCAACACCTGCTGCAGCAGGTGCAATGTTTCTATCAGCGATTTCCCCAAACGATGTCATAATTTGCTATAATCGCCCGTTGTTCTTCAAACGCCATTTCCGTTTTCGACTAATACCACAGACTACAGTTCACTGACACGCATTGTCTGGAAAAACCCTGCACTACGGACCTGCTTCTTCCTTTTCACATCTCGTGTCTCATGTGCCTCTACGTCACGGTAAAACAGTTCCCTTCTCCCAAGGTCCGTAGAATATCTTATATATAAGGTTGTCTCGTTCGGGGAAAAAGTTGTCCCGGGAAGGAAAGACGAGTGACGTCACTGCTAGACCTAAGGCTCCTCCATATACGAGCTGACTCATCACGCATATTGAAACCCACCGTAGCTGGAAGAGCAGTCCATTAGCATTAACTCTATTCGTATTTTCACTTTAATAAGTATAATGAAATAATTATGGGTGGTTGTTCTGCACCGAACTACTTTAATCATTCTAGAAAGGATTTTAGGCTATTTCGCTTTCCTAGAAACGAAGAAAGAAGAAAACAATGGCTAATAAATGATTGGATACCCGGTAATGGAGAATACTTATGAGAGCTAAATTCTACAATATTCTAATTGAAACTTCTTTTTTCATATAAAGTATTTATTTTAAACACTTATTTTGTAATTTCTGTAACTGTAGTATGGAACCCTATGGGCTTCAATATGCTTGGTAAGTCAGCCTGTAGTAGAGGAGCTCTAGCTAGACCCATTCTCTGACAGAGGCGAGAAAAACTATTGAGAAACGTTGATCAGAAACTATTTAAATATTTATCTAATAGTAACTGTGTGCAAGCAATATAGAATAAAATAAAACAGTACATGCATAGTAATGTGAAGTTTACGAAAATAAATTTCGTACATATGAAAAGAAATAGTAAATTTTTGAGGAGCGTGGGAGCTATTAAAATTTTAACATAAGGGAAGTTTATACAAAGATTACGGAATGCTATATTGAAAGATAATTGAATGAGCAAAGGTTATGTATAAAAAAATAGTGAATGATCAGAGAAGAGCCAAAAGTTGTTAGGTGAATCGGTTTGAGAAGGTTAGAAATATATATTTCTAATCTAAATGTGGCAAATCAGTCATCATTTAAATATTGACTGTATTCCGAAGTTCACAGGCATGAATAACGTAGTATAAATTAGAATAAATATTATTTCCAGGCAATGCAATGCATAGCTTTGTCTAGTTCAAAAATTTTACATGTTTTAGAAAAAATATATCGTCTGGATTTGAGAGAAGATCAGGAAACTTTCAAAATCATCTGAAGAAAAAACAGTAATTGATTTAAATTTGAAAACACATATTTTATCAAATCATTGCAATAATAATTATTAGCCACGTCAAATGTAGTTTGTTAAGAGTTTTTTTGTTAGTAAATTTGTTAATAAAGTTTTTGCTAAGGCATTTATATCTTGATTCGTCAAATTGAAGGGCTTCATCATGAGTAAGACGGAGTAGTTTCGATGAAATAAAAATGGTTTTCGTTCAAGAAAGGATATTCACAAGTTAAAAGAAACTAGTGCAATTTTATGGATAATTTTGTAAAAACAAAATATATTTAAAGTCGCATTAAAATGATACATTTACCCCTATTTATTTTAAAGCAAACGGTAAATGGAATCTTTTTAGTTTGAAGCTCCTTCCCTATAAATATTGGACAAATTTAGGAGAAAAAAAAATTCGTCTTCGAATAAAATGATAAAAATAGCCTTTGTTTCTTTTAGCATAAAATTCTGGATGATACCCCCCTACCCCACCCCACCCCTTTCCTTTATTTTCCACGATTTTCTGTCGCATTTTAAAGTGCCGATTGACTGAATTCTACTGTAACATCTGTAACATAAAAGAAATTAAATGAATTCACAAAGACTTCAAATAAACAAAATTAAACAACAGATGTATATCATTAAATATATAGAAGCGGGGTTTTTTTAAGCATATAAAATGAAAATATTAATTACATGCATTGAGCATGCAATGATACAATCTAAATATTTTAAAATCAAATCGATGACATTTTTCAGAAAATTATAAAGTTCAAATATTTTTTGTATAGGAACTATTAGGAACGGAATGGTACGCTTACTTTTGCTCAACAGAATAAGTACCATAGCATTTATATGCAGGAAATTTTAAATCACCCAATTTTTAAAGAAATAGAAATTTAATTGCAAATTGATAAAGATAACATGGAGAGTTTTATAGAAAATCTTATTTTATTCCATTTTTACATATTTTTCATTAGTTATATCCTATTTCAAACCTTTAATAGACAATACAGACAGTAAAGTCTCTATTTAATGAATTTCTTTCACAGTCTCTATTTAATGGATCTTTAATGTGTTGTAAAAGTAATTGTTAAAAAATACTATGTTAAAATCCATATTCATGCAATATATTTGTGAGTAAAAATATTAATAAAGATTATCAGTTTACACATAAAATATGTAAATTTTGTGTAAAAAAGAAGGTGAATGTATTTGTTATACGAAATCACCCGGAAAATCATATCCTTGTCTTAGTATATAATTTGTCAAACAGCTGTTTTTGACTTCTTCATCCGTTAATTACAGCAATTTAGTTCGTTTTGAATTCAAATTTGAGTTCGTTTGTCATACTTCAGTGTTAGCACATTATTTTAGGAAACATTTCATGTATCTCGTTGATGTTTAAAGCAAGGCATTTTAAAATAAAACCGTGCTGTTTTCCAACGTTTTTCAACGAAGCGCCGCTGGTCAACAGAACGGAAGGTCTAGCAGTGACGTCACAGTTCACCCAGAAATGTTACCATGGGGGGAATAGCGAACGAGACAACCTGTTAATATTCTATTAACCTTGCCCTTCTCCCACAATCAGTAGTGTTGGAGATATCAGCACACTCTCCGAACTTCTTAATCCTACCTTGTATATACCATTTCAGTCATTCTTATTTGTGCCCATTTTATCCTTTTGTCTTCGGTGTCGTGGATTCTCTAGCACTGTCGATCCAGCTGTATTTTTTTATTTGTGCTTGAACATGTTGCTAAGTTTTCCAAATACTATATAAATCCGTGCCTCGAATGAAATTCGAGTCGCATTTTTCTCCAAGCTTTTTACAGAGTTTTAGCGGTTGCAAAATGAATAAGAGCATATAAAATAAATAAGAAAATAAAATAACAAGAAATATCAATCTTGCATAAAGCATTGATTATGAAACACTTTCCAACTCAAATGAAATTTTAGTTAAACATCTCTAAAATGCGATACATTCAGTGCTGACATATTTTAAATTATCACAGTACCACAATAATTTATTATATTTTTCAATATTATAAATTAATACTTAAAACTAATACTAATACTAATACTTAATACTAATACTTAAAACTCCGTCCAAAAAAAAAAAATAACTTTATTCAAATGATGTCATCGAAATTTAAATCGTCTGGCTCTCTATGTAAAAGTAGTGAATATTTCATTCATACACTTTTATTCCAGACTCCAAAGTTAAATATTTTTGCATGAAAAAATTCAGCAATTCTTATACAGCTCATCTTACAATCACTCGTTTGCATTCTGCATCCATTAAAATTAGGTTTTATTGTAGAAATAATCAGAGTTTGATGGTCATTTAAACTCGAAATTATTGTAATTGTGTTGGCACAGAATATATATGCACAGACAATACGCAAAAATAAAACGGTTTTAGGACGGATACAACACTCAATATAAATTTAAAAGAATTTTTAAATTCACGATTTTGACACTGGAGAAAAAGATGGGCCAACGGCCGTACCGTGCTGAAAACACCGGTTCTCGTTAGATCACCGAAGTGAAGCAGCATCGGGCGCGGTTAGTACTTGGTGGGTGACCACCTCGGAACGCCGCGTGCTGTTGGCCATCTCGGGTGCGGTATCCCCGCGGTTTGCGCGCTAGATTTGCACGCTGCCACAAATGCCGCCGTGTTCATGCGGAGTACGATCACGTTAAACATGTGGGTCCGTAAGTCCTTCCGAGAGGTTGGTGGTAGGGGAAGGAGGGTACGGTCCCTGTGGATGCCTCCCCCACTGGGTTCCGGTCTAAATTGGGTGGCACTTCCCGGCCGTCCATACAGTTACCTTACACCTTTCTGGTAGGTCGGACGGTCTGGGTCTCAACAACAACAACTGGAGAAAAAGATGGAAGCCGTATTTTAGTTTAAAGTGGGCTACGTGATCTATTCATATTATATGGGTGT
This sequence comes from Amaurobius ferox, assembly GCA_951213105.1. Lineage (NCBI taxonomy): Eukaryota > Metazoa > Arthropoda > Arachnida > Araneae > Amaurobiidae > Amaurobius > Amaurobius ferox. The sequence goes on from OX578137.1 coordinate 15,413,633, forward strand.
CATTATTATTTTAATTTTTATTTATAAAACTATCGAATATATTTTGCTGAATTTTTTTATACATTTTATGGGATTATTTGAATATTTTAATAAAATTTTCGAATTAATTTGTATATTTTACCTTTGCTTAAAAAATGTTTGAAAATAAAGGTCCCATAGAATTTAATGTTTTTCATTTTTTCAATCCGGGTTCAATCCAAAAGTATTTGGGTGATATTCGTTTATTCCATGTATCCCACATATCGACTCAACAACATACTAAAATTTCCTTTTGATAAAGTCAATTTTACGGCAGTTATCGTGCGGACAGACAGACAGATACAATAAACACAGTCATAAACACATTTCAACTATGTTGTAAAGGCGTGTACTAAGCGTTAAAAAGGCTACAAAAAAAATACCGCTAAGTTGCACCTATTCGGCTCCTGAAGTGACCAAATTTTACGGTCGTACGAGCCTTAGATTTTCCATACAAATAGACATCCTCTTTTATTAAGTGAGATACTATTTATTGATTCATCTACTGATTTCCGAAATGAATTGTAAAATAATATTCATTTCACAAATTAACAAATCTCTACGCTGTTACCCCATCGCAACAATGTCTTAGAAAAGAGTCTCTAATGATTTTCAGGAACTCCCAGTTTCGTTTTGAGTTACAGCGAACAGAATGAACGTAATGAACATTGAGTTTAATGCCTTCATCATTAGCTCTTAATTGGTAGCATTAAATTTGCGAAACTGGCTCTGTTGCAAGACTTTTAATGGAGAGGAAGAGGGAAGTTCCTTTTTATGGAGGATCGGATCGGAAGCTTCCGATCACCATAAAAAGTGTTCTTTTTGTTAAATAGAAATAGTAGAATTCGAAATGAAAAACGAATGGGGAAATGCCAAAAGTGATGGCTTTCTAAAAACAGATTTTTTTTCGCTTTTAATAAATGATATTTAGTTTCTTAACTAGACTAGGTATAAAATGCATATATATATATATATATATATATATATATATATATAGTATTAAAGGAAGCACCTGAAAAAGAAAGTAATACTGAAAAGTACCACCAATTGGCGGGAGGGGGGTTGTGACCCCCACTCTCCGGTTGAATATGCTGTAAGCCATGGCAACACTCCCGGTAGCCCGTACGTTTCGTTGAATGGCCTTCAATCCAACAACTTACACCGTAAAAAGACAAATCACATGGGAAAGAGGCATGGAAACAAAAACTAAGTCTATCAGCAGCACGAAAAGTGTGCTTTAAATGTGCTTTAAACAAATATATAGTATATATTTTTTGTCATGAAATATCTTACATTTAAGACATAATTTTCAATAATTCTCATAATTTTAAAATTATAGCATTTTAGTTCGTTTGTTTCTCTCTTAAATAATTTAAAGGAAGTCGCATTGCAAAGCGATAAGAATTTTTTCCCCCACGTACGGAACCTGAATTATAAAGCATACGTTTGATCATCTGGAAGCATAAAGAACCACAACCTCATGCTGCTGCTCTCCCCCCCCCCCCCCACACAAACGCGTGCAACTCAACTTCTAACTCAAAGCTGCCTAACGGCTACAATTCTTAATGAGGAACATACAAAGGACTCTCAAAACAAAATATCATACTTCTGCAAGCAATGACCAGTCAAACAAACTCTCGAAAGACTGTCAATTACCGACCTCTAAGAAATTAAAGAGCCTAGTTTACGCCCCGTCCAGCAGATATTAAAACACAGATGTTCCAAAGGTCGCTCGAAAACCTAACCCGCCTGTTTTTAAATAATATGTCTAACTGAATTACACTAATCAATGAGGACTACTACAAGTGTCAGAGAATACTGGGCAATGCCCTAACGGGTACAATATACTTGCGTACTGCATAACGAACAAATAGTTAAACGTACAGTTCTGAAATTTTACATATGACCCCTTAAATGTGCAAGACTAGAATTAGCTTAGAATTTTGTTTCAGGCTTATTAACTACTAAATAATTAAATTTTGCATTCCCAGTATAAGCGGGTCAATCCGATTCCTAATTTCTTTGTGATTTGGTTTGTGGCTAAAATCTCACGTCTACGCCAGAAAACGGTAGAAAATAACGGTAGTTAGTACACGTGGAACAATTTTTGCAATGACCTTACTGATATTTTTACGATATACTTATACGCCTTACTGATACTTATTCCTTAACACTGATACATCTTAATACTGATACTTATACTCCTTAGTGACCTCACTGATACTTATATTGTGCGGTCGGGTTGAAAGAGTTCGCAAAGCGAGATCCAGGAGTTACAGAGCTTCAGCGAAACAACGTAGTCCAAAAGGCGTATTACACCTGCGTAACAGGCATGAAGAAAGATGTTGCGACTCAAAATGTATCGCAAACAATAATAGTCTGATACCTTGCAGAGTCCACTTCGATGGTAAAAGCTTGCAATTTCGGCCCAATAGCTCCCGGTAGAGCGTCGGCTGGCCAGTTCGGAGATCCAGGGTTCGATTCCCGGTTGGAGCAGCAAAGTTCTTTACAAAGGCGCCCGAACAAATCAATCATGTAAGTTAGTGCAAAGATGTCGGATATCTGAAAGTTACCCTGATACGACTAGTACGGATTCAGTGGAGTCTGGAAGATGGAGCGCCGATTTGAAATTGAGAGAATAACGACCACGCAGTATACTGACCTGGGTAAAAATAGTAATAGCAAGAGGCTAACCTGAAGTAAAAATTGTAAGAGGTGGTTAGTCAGATGGTCAGTTGCCCGTCAATCTGACATTAGAGGGTGGAGAATGCAGAGTCCACTTCGACGATTAGAGCTTGCGATTTCGTCCTAGTAACTCAAAGGTAAAGCCTCGTTTAGCCAGTTCGGAGATACAGGGTTCGATTCCCTGTTGGAGCAGCAAGAATATTTACAACCTACATATCGAGATATCGATTTTTGATATCGGCTCTGATAGTAAATGTTAAACCAATTTAGCTCGTCTATCTCTAGAAAAACTTTAAATAAATATTTTGTATGTAGAAATATAACAAATAATACGATTGAAAGTAAATAGTATTTTTGTGAAAGTATTTTTCTAGAAGAAATGGACAAGGGACATATTTTCCAGTGTTCCTGAGTACTCCTCTGCAACACATATGCTCAACTTTTGATTTACATCCAAACCGATGCTATCATGAGCTTTAATGAACTTAGTTTGCGTCATCCCATCCAATCCTGTATCCCCGATTTTAATGTTGCTAATAACATGCAGTAACATGCATTTTTTAAAAGTATATATTATGTTTAACGTATTATGTTTGAAATTATTAAAATGAAATATATATTTTTATTTTTGCTGAAAAATTTAATAATTTACCTTACAGTAATTAAATTGTGAAGTGGCATATCCATCCAGAAATTCAAGGCGGACTATTTGTTTCAAAATTTACTATGCAATATCTAGGATTTAGAAACCCCGAGGGCATTAATTTAAATTATTAAATTTAAATTAAAAATTGGTAATAGGCCCCTCGATCTGTCACGAATATAACAGGTCTGAGATATGCCTGGAAGGCAATTTGCGCCTTCTAAGAATACCACTATAAGTTGCAATAGTAGTGGTAGAATCTTCCGCAGAGGAATATAACCAACTTAATGGACGCTATGCCGCATCGAATATCCCGCTCGTACAGGGTGATTTAAAACGATGGGGAAAAACTGTAAGGGGTGATAGAACACACCTAAACAAGTACTTTTCGTCAGACAATGCATGGTCGAAACGCACGCGGTTAAGCGCTAGAGGACGCTGGCCAGCAAATGCATTAAGCGCCTGTTGTCGCACTCGTCGTCAGTTCTACCGTGGATTTCAGAAGGGATGGATTGTTTAAAGAATCAGAATACCGACATGGATTTCATGTATGGAGCTGCAGGAATGCGAGGGAAGCCCAAATTCGTATGGGGTGGCGCTCTGTAGTGTTGGAACCACATACGGATTTGAGCTTTTCTCGCATTTCCGTCAGCAGCTTGTACATGAAATGCATGTCGGTCTTCTCTTGATTTATGAAACAATCCATTCCTTCTAATATCCACGGTAGAACAGAAGACGAACGTGATAACAGGCGTTTAATGCGTTCGATGGCCAGCGCCCTTTAAGGCTGAACCACGTGCGTTACGACCATGACGAAAGTACTTGTTTAGTTGTGTTCTATCACCCCTTACAGTTTTTCCCCATCGTTTTAAATCACCCTGTATAGCTGCCAGGGGAGGATTTTTTCCTTACTAAAATGTCATCTTCTTGTTCTCTCATTCCTTAATAAATCTTTTTTATTTTTGCTCCCAAATTCTGATCATTTGCACATCTTCTCAAACGATACATATATGCCGAGTTTCGCCGCTGTAGCTCAATTTCTTATAGGTGCATATATCTTTTGCAACAGAGTAGGTTTAAATAACCTCTGCTTTGTCACGGCGTTAGCAAAGAATAAGATTAATGATAAAGTGCCAGTTATAACGACAGAAAAAAGATAAATATAACGAACTTCGATTTTATACGTCTTTGTCATTAATTCTTAATTGCTGACAGTTAAATTCATAAATAGGTTTTATTGCAAAATTCCTAATGGGAAGAGAGAACAAATGGACTTTTTATTGACTGTGAAAGCTCTGAAATATATTTTGCCATTTTGATTGGAAATCACGAATTTCTATAATTGGAATGAAGAAAAATGTTAAGAATGTTGATCTTTTTTGTGACCGCATGTAAAATATTTAGTTTCAAGAATTCGCAATTACATTCGATTTAAAATTTCTAAATAAATATAAAAATCAGATAATATTGAAAGTTTTAAATTTCTGTCCCGACATATTTAATTGTACTGAATCTTAAAATTTAAAATAAAGAGTCAAATTTTCGTCCATACGCCGTAAGTCTTCCTCTCACAACACTTCATGGAAATATACACACACAATAAATAAATAAATAAATAAAATAAACAAATAAAAACTTTTCGCTAAGTACAAGAATAAAAAAGTAATAAAATTTCAAAATGATTTGTGCTAAGTCCCTGCAGAAACGCAGTTACACTTTCAGGTCTAGGGTATTCTGTTGAAAGATACTAACCCTGATTTGAATGATGGTTTAGAATCCTTCAACAGGGCACCCTAGACCTGAAAGTGTAGCATCGGTCCTGCTAGAACGTGGCGCAAACCACTTTAAGATCTCGTAACTTTTTTTAAAGATATTCATGCTTTTTATACTTGGCGAAGCGATTTTTACCATAAAGTTGCAATTTTGTGAGAATTTGCATATAATAAGTATTTTATATAATAAAGTGGGGATTTTATAATAAGGTAAGAATTTTCATTTAATAATTTATAGAATGGGAATTGCTTTAAAATGAAAAAAATTATGCGTATAAAATAAGTTATTTATTCGAAAATTCTAATCTGCATTGGAATTTTCGGATAAAAAGCAGATGATAGATACATTAACGAACAAAAAATACTCTTATTATTTATCTTCGAAATTTGTAATTATAAACCCCCACCCTCACCCCCAAGATCCAATGATTTTGATTTAACTTTCAGAAAATCCAATTATTGTGTTTCCCAATGTTTCAATGATAACAATAAGAAAAAATCTGATGTGGGCAACACATGACTTTCCTTATATAACGTAATGAATTTACCACTTTTACAGTAAAATAAATAGGTTTTTCTTATAGTAGATACTAATATTCTTTCCAAGATATTGAATTTTCGACAATTAGTCGTCATTTCATTGATTTAGCGTCATTTTTATCCATTTGGCGAGATTTTCGTTAATTTGTCAACATTTCAAAAAGTCGCCAAGTTGGCGACATTCCGCCAAAATTCGTCGCCAAAATCTCGCCAAGCATAATGGACAAAGAAATAAGTTATCCTTACAGCAGATAAATGAATATTGGCATTCAAATACAAAAGTATTACTCAAAGTATCTTTTTTCATGAATGGAACGAGCTAGATCCACGAGAAAGATGTCATCCAATATATCGCATGGTATTACTGAAAAGTGAACATGTCTCTTAAGAGGAAATATTTTTTTTTTTTATATGACT
>OX578137.1:15429707-15482207 GCA_951213105.1 Amaurobius ferox
GGCACTTCCCGGCCGTCCAAACTGTTACATTACACCTTTCTAGTAGGTCGGACGGTCTGGGTTTCACCAACACAAACTATAGCATACACTATCTTCAAAATACTAACGTGTCTCACAATTTAATTCAGCTCGTATCACGTCAGCTAAGTTCAACTGAATGATGATTCCCTTATATAATCTCCATAGAAATTTCAAGTAATAAATTTTCGTATCTCCAAGGATATTTGGTATTTTGAGAAAGTCCTTATATATTCGAAAACTCGCCAACCGTGGCTGAGTTGACGCTAAATCGTCAAATATGGCACCCATGCACCGTAAAGTGTGTGTTTCGTGCTCGTGAGAGTCACGTGAATATGGGTGATATTTTTCTTGCTGTGCTCTCTTGTGGAAATCAATCAATAAATAACAATCATGTAATGTATAGTGAACGCAAAAATATCTGTTGTTTTGTGAACATATTTTCCTTTGAAACTTATTTCACTCTATCATATCCCGTATTTATCACTAACAAAGGCGGATTCTGCACAGAATATAATGAATGCAATTTAATCCACAGCGGACAAGAACTACCAGTCCATAATTCTGTACTCGTGGTTCCCTTGCTTAATTTATTCTAATGCGGCCCTTGACATTTGAAAATCCGTAGTACAATTAAGGCTTCTGCTTGCGACTTAAGTTATAATCTAACTGCACAACAGCTGTGTAGGAAATATCAGCGCAGTCGGCGAAAGACCGTTAAATTAGAAATTTTAAATCTCTTATATGGAACTAGTTGCACAAGTTTTTAATGGAATGTGATAATCAAGTTTAAATATATATATATATATAGCTAGCAGCATACCCGTTCTTCGTACGGAGTATATAATATAAAAAAACTTATAATTCGCAATCATGTACAAATTCTGTTAAAATATTACATTGATTGCTCCTAAAGAGAAGTTTAAGAATCTCTGTTCTCACTATGCAAAATTATCTTCACGGGCAGATCTGAAGAATAAAACATCCTGGCTCCTTTTGTAAGCAGATTTACAAAAAAAAGGAAATGAATCTATGTATGCAACCCCGTACTACTTATATTGTCGCAGATTAGAAAATATGCCAGTGTGTTAGTAGAAGATTACCCGTATTACAATATGAGTCTCAAAAATATTTGCCAAAATAAAAGAGATGACGTAATAAATTGAAAATATCAATAATCCCCGTAGTCTTTATACCAGAAGGTCGTAGTTGATTCCAATATATGCCAATATATATCAAAACATACGCCAATATACCTGTACTTCTTATATTCTCGAAGATTAGAAGCTATATCCGTGTATTTGTAGAAGATTACTCGTACAACGTACAATATATGAGTTTAAACAATTTTTGTCATAATAAAACATATTCATAATAACTTTAAAATATCAATAATCGCTGAAAATATCAATAATAATAATGTTTAAACCTGAAGACCGTAATTGATATTATCCAGTCAAAAATTCTATAAGAAAAATCAAATCGTTCTTTCCTAAAATATATTTTTATATCCATTTATTTATTATTCAAATCGAAAAAATAATAATTAAAATTAACAGACAGATTTAATTTAATTTCGCTTCTGAGCAACATGATATAAGATAGAATCTTCCTCATAAACTGCGAAATTAAATAACCATTTTGATTTCTGTATACTTTTCATTGTTCAGTAAAAGCTTGTAAAAATAACCCATGAAGATAGACTTCCAATTTAAATCATATTTCAAATAATTCCTGTTTTCAGAAAGTGACTAATTAGCGCAAAAAATCTTCCATCAAACTCAGATAAAGTTTTAATTCACTTTCAAACAATTTTCAAGCTTTTCGTTTGGATAAACCACGGAGTTAGAGAGTAGAACTTCTAGGAAAAACAATTTCGTTTTCCATTAATATCTCGATAACCCCTGGTCTTAGATACTCGAAATTTGAGCTAAATTTATAGGAGGCTATTTCAAGGTTATCCACAAAATTTCATCAAATTTAGTTCAGCCGTTCTCCCGTAATGATAAGACAAACGAAAATTTCGTTTTTTACTAATATCTCGAGAACCACTGATCATAGAAACACCAAACATGGCTAAATTTTAAGTGGGACTATTTCTAGGCTACCTACAAAATTTCATCAAATTCGGTTCAGCCGTTCTCCCGTGATGACGGGACAGACAGAGTTTTTTCAATTTTATTTATATAGATTAATATATGGTATCTAATATAGTGCGGGGAGTTCAAAACGTCGCACAGATCCAATTTTAAAATCATAGAATTTAAGGAAAAATTGAAATGGTAGAATGTTTTATAGTTATAAAATTGGATCAATAAATGCCAAAATGTAAGCTCTAAAATGGTATTAACAGACATAGCCGTACCACATTTATTCGGGTTCAACAACAGGCTAAAGAAAATATATGTTTGAAAAATCTTTGCTAAAATAAAACAGACGAAGAAATTAAAAATATCAATAATTCCTGTAACCTTTCAACCCAAATGATATAATCCAGTCAAAAATGCAATTCAGATAAAAATTTGTTTTTATATTAGCAGTACAGCCATTGTTCGTACGAAATAGATAATATTATAAAATTTAAAAATTTACAATTTTCTTCAAATTCCTATTATATTCTAAATGACATTGTTATTTGAAACATTCTACTAAAATATTTAATTTAATTCTCCTAAAATAAAGTATAAGAATCTCTATTACCGCTATACAAAATTATCTTCACGAACAGATCTGAAGAATGGAACATCCAGGTCCCATTCCTACGCAAATTTATAAGAAATATGAAATTTAATCAATATATGCCAAAATGAAAGCGCTAAAATTATATTAGAAGATATACCCGTACTACAATATATAAGTTTGAGAAATCTTTAGAAAAATAAAACAGATACCGTAAGAAGTTGAAAATACCAATAATACAATTAATATCTCAGCCATCCCTAGTCCCAGAATATCGACATATAGAATAAATTTTAAGTTGGCCTATTTCAAGGCTACGTCGAAAATTTCATGAAATTCAGCGTTCACCCTAATAATGAGATAAAGACACATATATATCCACAGAGAGATTTTTAATTTCATTTATATAGATATAAAATACATTCTGTCTTCAAGACCCAAAAGTATATAATTTTTAAAAAATCACGAAAATTCGGCTATTAATCGTATGGATCTCGTTCAAAGCTTGTTTGAAAGATAATTTTTCGATCTTTCCGATGGCGCTAAAAGAGAGACTCTGAAATAATATTTTCCGTAGCTAGAGAACGCGTTTGTGTGAAAATCGTGCTGAAGCATGAAATAACTAAAAAACTAAATTCGACTTAATAAAAAAATAATAACGGCGCTAAATCTGAGTAAAAACTTCCCAGGTCCTGAGGTATCTCTGTACCAAATTTCGGGGTCGTTCGTCGCATAAATTTTTAGTTATAGACTGCACACAGAGGCATATTCTGTGATTATTACAGATAAATAAGTGAATGCATCTCTAGGTGCCATTAAGCCGTTGCCAATTAGAAAATAAAATCTTAAAAAATATATATGTAATATTTTAAAAGAATTAGATACGAAATCAGGAAAAATGCATCCTTTTTACTTTCGCATGGGAAGTATAGGGAAAGTATTGTTTTCACAAAAATGTTCGAGTTCAAGATTTTGATGCCAATATTATTTTTAATCTCATGAACACGTTTAGACTATTTTTAGAGTGATTTTCGTCTGTCTGTGGTCGATTTCTTATATACACGATAGCTGTGACAAATATTTATGAATTTCCACAAAACGTAATATTCGGCATTGTTATCACAAAAACTAGAACTAGATAGAATTTTTTGAAATCTGAGTAAAAACTTCGAAACTTATTTAAAATTTTATGCTATTATTTTAACACGGCAGCATAAGACAAAATTTGACATAACAATGCAGAAAAGAGGTTGTCTACGGTTCAATGATCGCGAAACATCAAAGTTTCGATCACTGTAGTGAAAAATAACAGCGATACAAATTTTGTGGTGACGTTTTCATCCTCCTCTCGGGGGGGGGGGGGGGGGTACACTGTCAACATTGATATCAATCGAAAGATTTTTTTTTCAAGCTCTTTGAAGGGTAATATGCTATAATTGGGACCATTTGGACCAACGGCAGATATTTAAAAAAATTCTTGTTAAATTTGCCCCTTCTCCACTCCTCAAAAAATGATAATCTATTTAAAAATATATTTTGGTTTGTATGAGATAGTTGAGTACAGCCATACACCAGTTAATTTTCCCTTCTGACTAAACTAAACACCGTGAAATATGTATTTATAAGAAAGGTGGTATTCATTTTATTGTTTACTGCAAATACAGATCCAGAAGAGATAAAACGAAACGTCCACTTGAGCTTGTCTGTTTACATGTAATCCCACTCCGCAAATAAATACACTGACAAATACCGATGTCAATATCTTACGAAACGAAGGCATCTCCAGCCTGGAAGAATGTTGTATTTTGAATGTGTCACGAACCTTTTTGATCAGACCAAGTCATCCGCAGTTTATATAATGAGACGTATTTCCCGCTCAACCTTAATGATTTAAAGACGGGGCTTATAGCTTCATTGGAAAGAAATGTAATGTAATACATTTGATATATTCTGTTTTATGTATAAATGTATATTTACATGCGCTAATATGACTATAAAAATTTGGCTACGAATTTGGCGGTATATCGTCAGCTTAGCGACAATTTTTGAAATGTGCAAAAATGATGAAAGTGTCACGCAATCGATGAAATTAGACGCCAAATCAAATGACTTAATTGTGATTCGTTAGGAGATTGTATTGTAACGATGTTTCGGTAGAGTCAGTTCGACCATCCGACTTGACGACACATTTAGCGACTTTTTAAAATATCGCCCATTTGATTAAATTATCGCCAATTTAACAAAAGATCACCAGAGTGATAATTGGATAAATCGTCCGATTAATCACCAGAGCGATAAAATGACGTTAAACTAATAAAAATGTATAAGCAACCATTTGTTACATGTGAAAGTAAGATTTCCAGTTCTTGGCGAGTTTTCAGGGGCGTGGGTACCAGATTTGGCGAAAATTTTCCAACTTGGTGACTTTTGATGAGTTTCGAATCCATTAGAGCTTTCCAGAAATATCGACGTGTTTCGATGATACCGTCTTATTTCTAGAAACTTCTATGGAGATTATATAAGAAAGTAAATGTTTAATTGAATAGAGTCGACGTAATATGAGTCAAATTGAATTGTGATATACTTCAGTGTTTTGAGAATACTATCGGCTGTTTTATGACTTAGTGGAGCAATTAATTGCTGTTTTATTGTACCTGGCAGTTATTTAGTTATAGTGTAAGATAGTTATATTCACTTATATTCTTCTTGTTACTTTTAAATAAAAACGTTATTTATCCAGAAATTTGTATCCATTTTTATATACTGATAGTACATCTAAGGTTTAAGAGGATAAGTCGTAACAGCATTATATTAGTAATTTTTGATTTTATAACTGAAACGCTTATACTAGAAATAGCATTTTACTTTCCCTGCAATACATGGTAATGTATAGGGAAAGTATTGGAATCACACCAAAAAAACGCAACTCGAGTTTTCGACGGATCTACACGTTTTGGGACCTCTGGAATACGAAAAAAACTATTTTTAACGTGACATCTGTATGTGTGTGTGTCTGTCTGTGAAATATATGTAACCACTCTAACTGGAAAACTAATTGACCAAATTTCGCAAAATTCGATAGATAAATTACTTGTGAATTACTCTGGTGCTGATTAGATTTTAGTATGATCCGGAAAAAAAACCCTCCTTTTTTTTTTTTTTTTTTTTTTTTTGCGAAATGGCCCGCAAAATTCGTTGAAATCTAAAATAAAATACTATGCATTCTCAAATGCATTAATTAAATGATTATTTTGTATGTAATGTTTAACGATGAAAAGAATAGGTCCAACCCCATTACTCTAGGACTAGCCGTTCTCGAGATATTTTAGCTTTTTCATATTTTTCCTATGCCGGTTTTGAGAATAAGTCCAGTTACCCAATGAAAACGAAAATTGAATTAAAATTACAATTTCTGTGTAACTTAAATTAATTATGGGTGTTATTTTGTGCCATTAAACTCAATTTAATGAATTATTGAAGAAATAAAGAGACCGTGAATATGAGTCTGCAGCGAAAGTCATGTGCTGCCTACATCAGAATTTTTTTATTTCGAGCTATAGTACAATAGAAAGAGTAAAATAGAACGTTGGTAGAACGACCTCATTAACGTTCCTTGAAAGATACCAATTGATATTACTTCCCTTGAAATACATGGTAATGTATAGGAAAAGTATTGGGATCGTGTCGAATATCGCAATTCCAGTCTTCGACGGATGTACACTTTCGACCACTCTAGAACACAAAAAAACTATTTTTAGCGGGAAGTCTTTGTGTGTGTGTGTGTAGAAAGCCCAGACCACACGAACAACCCGAAGGCTTATGGTTGCTGCTTGTGTGTGTTGTTGTTGTTGAGACCCAGACCGTCCGACCTACCAGAAAGGTGTAAGGTAACTGTTTGGACGTCCGGGAAGTGCCACCCAATTTAGACCGGAACCCAGTGGGGGAGGCATCCACAGGGACCGTACCCTCCTTCCCCTACCACCAACCTCTCGGAAGGACTTACGGACCCACATGTTTAACGTGATCGTACTCCGCGTGAACACGGCGGCAGTTTTGGCAGTGGCTGGAATCGAACCCGGGCCTACCGAGTGCAACTCCAGCGCGCTAACCAATGGGCTACCGCGCCCCGCTGCTTGTGTGTTGATGTTGATGACCCAGACCGTCCGACCTACCAGAAAGGTGTAAGGTAACTGTATGGACGGCCGGGAAGTGCCACCCAATTTAGACCGGAACCCAGTGGGGGAGGCATCCACAGGGACCGTACCCTCCTTCCCCTACCACCAACCTCTCGGAAGGACTTACGGACCCACATGTTTAACGTGATCGTACTCCGCATGAACACGGCGGCATATGTGGCAGCGTGCAAATCTAGCGCGCAAACCACGGGGATACCGCACCCGAGATGGCCAACAGCACGCGGCGTTCCGAGGTGGTCACCCACCAAGTTACTAACCGCGCCCGATGCTGCTTGACTTCGGTGATCTAACGAGAACCGGTGTTTTCAGCACGGTACGGCCGTTGGCCCGCTGCTTGTGTGTGTTGTTGTTGATTGAAACCCAGACCGTCCGACCTACCAGAAAGGCGCTGCTTGTGTGTGTGTGTTTCTTTGCAATATATGTATCCACTCTAACTTATTAATAAATTGACCAAATTTCATAAAATTTGGTAAGTCAATTGCAGGTTACCCTGGTGTTGATCGCATTTTGGCATGATTCGGGGTAAAAGAAACGTTCACGCGGAATACGGGCATATTAAATATGTGATTCCGTATGTCTATCCGTGAGACTACTGATAGGGGAGGAAGGGTACGGTCCCTGTGGGTGTCGCTCAAACTGGGTTCCGGTCTAATTGGGTGGCACTATCCTGGCCATCCAAACAGATACTGTACACCTTCGGGTAAGGCGGATGGTGTGGATCAACCAAACAAATTCTAAAGTGCTCTCCAATTTAAATAAAAAGTAAATAGTGAATGTTATCTATATAAATAAATTTGAAAATATGTCTGTCTGTTTGTTCTGTCATCACGGGAGAACGGCTGAACCGAATTTGATGAAATTTTGTGAGTTGCCTGGAAATAGTCCCACTTAAAATTTAGCCAATGTTTGGAGTTTTTATGATCAGTGGTCCTCGAGATATTAGTAAAAAACTCAATTTTCGTTTGTCTCATCAGCACGGAAGAACTGCTGAATCGAATTTGAAATTTTGTGGATAGCCTTGAAATAGCCCCCATAAATTTAACCCAAGCTTCGAGTATCTAAGACCAGGAGTTGTCGAGATATTAATGAAAAACGAAACTTATTCCTAGGAGTTCTACTCTCTAACTCCGTGGTTTATCCAAACGAAAAGCTTGAAAATCGTTTGAAAGTGAATTAAAACTTTATCTCTGAGTTTGATGGGAGATTTTTTGCGTCAATTAGTCACTTTCTAAAAACATGAATTGTTTGAAACATGACTTAAATAGGAAATCATCTCCATGGTTTATATTTCACAAGCCTTTACTGAACAATAAAAAGGATAAAGAAATCAAAATGATTATTTAATTTCGTAGTTTATGAGGAAGATTCTATCTTATATCATGTTGCTCAGAAACGCAATTAAATTAAATCTGTCTGCTAATTTTAATTATTATTTTTTCGATTTGAATAATAAAAAATCTGATGTAGGCAGCACATGACTTTCCTTATATAATGCAATGAATTTACCACTTTTACAGTAAAAAAAATTGTTTTTTATAGTAGTTATTTATATAGTAGTTATTTATAGTAGTTATATATATTATTTTCGTGAATGAGTCATCATTTTCCATGTTGTCAACATCAATGAGTAGTCATTTATTTAGCATCATTTTTATCCATTTGGCGAGTTTTTCGTTAATTTAGCAACATTTAAAAAAATCGCCAAGTTAGCGACATTCCACCCAATTCGTCGCCAAAATCTCGCCAAGCTTTATGGATGAAGAAATAAGTTATTCTTACAGCAGATAAATGGCTGTTGGAGGTCAAATACAAAAGTATTACTCAAAGTATCTTTTTTCATGAATGGAACGAGCTGGATCCACGAAAATGATGTCACCATATTTATCGCATGGTATTACGTATGAAAAGTGAACATGTTTCTCAATAGGAAATATTTTTTTTTATTTTATGTGACTTTTCGATAATTTTTTTGAAAACTGTGCAATATCTCGAGAACGGTTCATGTTAGTGTTCTAAAATTTATGTTAATCGTTTTCTGATGAAAAATTATATAAGAAATGTCTATTTGCGTAATTTTATTAGCGGTTTTGATTTTTTGACGATTTTTTCAAAATTTCACTCGAACATTTAGGGGGTTCTGAACATTTGATTGCGTATAACAACAATAGGCTTCCAGTGTTTACGGATTCTGATTTTTGTACCAAATTTCGTTCGAATCGGTCCATTCGTTCGTCAGTTATCGTCTCCACAGACTCACTGACACACACACCCACACACACACTCACACACTTTAACACTCACACACACACACACACACACAAATACTTTCACACACACACACAGACATCACTTCAAAAATGTTTGATTCGTGATCAGGGATGCTTGAAACGTGCTCTGTCGTCGAAAACTCGAATTCGAATTTTCGACCCCGTGACAATACTTTCCTTATACAGTATGTATATAAGGAAAGTAATAAATGGATATAAAAATATATTTTAGTAAAAAACGATTGGATTTTTTATAGCATTTTTGACTGGATAATATCAATTACGGTCTTCAGGTTTAAAATTTATTATTACTGATATTTTTGGGAATTATTGATTCAGGGATTATTGATATTTTCAAGTTATTATGCAATTGTTTTATTACTACAAAAATTGTTTAAACTCATATATTGTACGTTGTACGAGTCATCTTCTACAAATACACAGGTATATTTTCTAATCTACGAGAATATAAGTAGTATAGGTATATTGGCATATGTTTTGATATATATTGGCATATATTGGAATCAATTACGACCGTCTAGTATAAAGAGTACGAAGATTATTGATATTTTTAATTTATTACATCATCTCTTTTATTTTGGCAAATATTTTTGAGACTCATATTGTAATACGGGTAATTACTCTAACACACTGGCATATTTTCTAATCTGCGACAATATAAGTAGTACTGGGTTGCAAATATTGATTCAATTCCTTTTTTCTTTGTAAATTTACTTACAAAAGGGGCCAGGATGTTTTATTATTCAGATCTGCCCGTGAAGATAATTTCGCATAGTGAGAACACTTATTCTTAAACTTCTCTTTAGGAGCAATAAATTTAATATTTTAACAGAATTTGCACATAATTGCGAATTATAAGTAGCTTTATATTATATACTCCGTACGAAGAACGGGTATGCTGCTAGTAACTAGTAAAATTATGAAAACGTAAAAATTGTAGAGTTTATTAAATCATGTACATTAAACCCTGGCATGTTTTGCATAATGTAAAGAAATGGGAAGCAGAAAATATAACAGTGTTTGTTTCACCACGAACCACCTACTTATGTGAAACGACTTTCACTTAGCTCACTTACTTGAAATCTAAGTTGAAGACTAAATGAATGAATGAAAAGTTAAGAAGGATTTGTGAATGTTCCAAATACTACTATCATATCAATAAGTAAAACACACTTTGTGCAAAAGTTGAGGAAAACTTAATCAAGTGCAACTTAATCAAGCAACGTATCAAGTAACGTATGTGCAAATAAAACAATGAAGTTCAAACATGCATAAAGCCATGATTATGAAACACTTTCTAACTGCGATGCAATTTTATTTTAACATCTCTAAAATGCGATACATTCAGAGGTAATATTTTTAACATTTTACAACATAGTTGAAAAGTGTTTATGACTTTGTTCATTCTGTCTGTCTGTCTATCTGTCCGTCCGCACGATAACTGCCATAAAAATGACTTTTTCAGAGTGACATCTTAGTATGTTGTTGATTCGGTCTGTAAGACATATGGGAATATGAATAAATATATCACCCAATTAGTTTTGGATTTTATACCGGGTGTGAAAAAGTGAAATACATTGAACACTATGGGACCTAATTTTTAAAACATTTTTTAAGCGAATTTAAAATTCACAAATTAATTCGAAAATTTAAGGGAATATTCAAATTACCCCATAAAATATATAAAAAATGTTTTTAGCAAAATATGGTAGGTAGTTTTTTAAATAAAAATTAAAACAATAATGACACCCATATTATATGAAAAGATCATGTGACCCACTTCAAAATAAAAAATGCACCCATCTTTTTTCCCTATAAAAATCATGATTTTTAAAGTTCTCTTAAATTTATACTTAGTGTTGCATTCGTCCTAAAACCTCTTTATTTTTGCGTATTTTCTGTGCATTTATATTCTGTCACATTACACTTACAATATTTTTTAGTTTAAATGATCATCAAACTTTGATTAATTCTACAACGAAGACTAATTTTAATGGATGCAGAATGTAAATAAGTGATTGTAAGATCAGTTATATAAGAATTGCTGAATTTTTTTACGCAAAATTATTTAGCTCTGGAGTCTGGAATAAAAGTGATATGAATGAAATATTTATTTCTGTTACATAGACTACCAGACGATTTATATTTCGATGACGTCATTTGAATAAAGTTCATTTTTTTCGAAGAAGTTGGATGGTTTCAAATATAATAAATTATTGTAGAACTGTGATACTTTAAATATATCAGAGCTGAATGGATCGCATTTCAGAGATGTTTAAATAAAATTGAATTTCAGTTGGAAAGTGTTTCATAATCAATACTTTATACCTGATTTTTTTTTCACTCATTCCTCTTTTGGTCTTTGGATTTGTTGGTTCAATTGCACTGACAAAGGGTTCAATTGCACTGTATCCTCGAAACAGCTATATGCTGTATTATTGTGCCATTTGTGCTTATATACGTTGCTATATACGTTGTTGCCTTATCCTTTAGACAAAGTGTATCTTACTTGTTGACTTGAATATGTTGCTTAAGTTTTCCTCATTGCTACTAAAATTTCTGAAAATCATCATCACTGTTCACGTTAAACTTGATTGTTATTGACAGCGTAATGTTTATAGTTTAAATTTCTTTTGATGTTCATATTTAGGTTATTTTATACAAATTTCCTAAACTGATATTTATTTCTGATCTTAATAAACTTCGTACGTTACTATAAACTAAATGTCTATTTCATTTGTAATATTTTAAAGGATATGTAACTCGAAAAACATAATTTCATGGTAAAAAACTTTCCTCCAAGTACAAAAACAAAAACTTCCTTCCAAAAGAGTTTCAATGATTTACGCCACATTTCAGTAGAAGCGAAGCTGTATTTCCTGCCTATGGATTCTAACTAACCCTACCCCTTTTTAGTCCAAGTCAATGTTGTTTAATGAACAGGGCTACGTGTGATTTGAAGGAAAGAAGTCTGTAAGTAAATCTAAACAATATGCGTGAGCTACAACAATGAGTAATCGGCCTATATGAAAAAGTTGAGTGGTGCATAACACTCCTGATAATTTCATTAAAGAAATTCGGCATAAAAAATAAAGTAAATAAAGACAAGAGATGGCTTACTTTAATATATTTTACTGAAGGAACTTAGGCAAAAGGAACCTGGGCAAATTTCCGGCTGAATAAACTATATAAACTTTGATAATTTATATCATTGTGGTAGACGAAGAAGTTGTTGCGTATTAATCTTACGTTCCGTACACAGCGGAAAACTTATTTTGCTCCACGACAGATATAAAATCAAATGATGGCGGTGGTAAGAAGAAAGAAAGGGAACACGAATAAAGGAAAAGATGTGCAGAGGATTAAGGTTGCAGAAGCTTATGTATAACATGTGCAACGAGAAAGATTATTGTTTGGCAAGAAATAATTATCTTAGAAACCGGCATTGTTCGTATTAATTTAAGGAAGGCGTAAATGGTTTTTTACTTTCCCTACAATACATGGTCATGTATAGATGACGCAATGAAATCGTGTGAAAATGAAAAAAAAAATAAAATTTCCTTAACTCGGAACTCGAATTTTTAACAAATTCACACGTTTCACGAACTGCAGAACACTTGACCTTTGTGTGTGTACCTTTGTGTGTGACCTTTGTGTGTGTATCTATCTGTGCAATGTATGTATCCACTCTAGCTTCAAAACTATTCGACGAAATTGTACAAAATTTGGCAGATACGTCACTTGTGAGTTAGCCCGATGCTGGTTATATTTTGGTACGATTCGGGAAATAGTACCTGCCTTTCATTTCAAAATGGAACCACCCCGAAATCGTCAAAATCTGAGAAATAAGACAAATACTGTGAAATGACATTAATTAAATGCGCAACTTTTTACTATAAAGCAAAGAAGACCAATCTCGTCACTTTAGATACGACCATTGTCGATATAAGATTTTTGGAATTTTGAGGAGCTGGCGTTTCTTTTTTTTATTTTCGTTCAAAATCTATTCGATGACATTTTTTTAATTTTGTGGATAAGTCACATTATGACACAGACAGGGGAGGGGGGGGGGGGGTCACCCGAAGGCTTAGAGAAACTATTTCCCCAGCCGTAAAAAATATTACTTGTGTATTACCTTGCTTTTGATTATATTTTGGTACGAATCGAAAATATAGAACTATCTTTTATGTTAAGCGTATTTTTTTTTACACTTCAGTTTATTACCAATTGTGGAAAATTCCGGAAATAGCACGTAATTAGAGACATAATCTACAAAATCAAGTAATCTACAAAATTCGAGAAGTTTCTAGAACTCGTCATAAGTCGCTAAGTTGGCGATATTTGGGCAAATTTATTGCTAAGGTAACCGAAAGTGTCGCCAGGTTCAATCAACCTAGACCTTTAAATTACAACAATGGTTTTCTGTTATATATTCGAAACAATATGATGTCACTTCCGTTTCATCTACGTCGCATTTCTTTCAAGATTTACTCTACTCAGCGACTTCAGATGTTTCACAACAAAAACATACATTTGTGCCATTTTATCTTAAGAATTAAGGTAAAAGTTACTTTGTTTTGAAACATTTATGTTTACATAAATATTCAACTACAATTGCATAATTTGATTTCATTTATTATTTTTTTTAATATAATTGCTTAACCAGGCCCGACCCGAACTCGACCTTCCTGAAACAAAGAAAAGTCCGACCTGATATAGCCCATGAGTCGGGCCTCAGTCTTAACCCAGGCTTGAGCCCTACAGACCTCTATTTCTGTGTTTTTCAAACTTATTTGATGGCGATTCTATTTCAAATTTCGATTTGGTAACGTAACCCCGAAATGGGGAAAATCTGAAATGGGATCCAAATTATGCATTTATAATTTTAAGCCTATTTTTTATTATTAAGAAAATTTACATGATACTGAATACTGTCGCCAAACTCTAGGGTTTCGTGAAACACACGTTGAAAAGTACTGACATGGACGCAGGTAGAACTTGTAGGAACTGATGTTATTGGTCCCGAGTCAGACCCGAACTCGGGACCCAGAGCTTACAAGACCGACATTATAAGGTTATACCAAAAGCTAGCTTTGGATCCGAACTTATAATTGATTTCTAGCATCTTCGATCGATGTTTTGGGCAGGAGCAAAGTCAGCTGTTGCTACACATTCAACACCCTGATGAGAAGCTCGGTCGAATTTCGGTGAGGAGTGGGACCACACAGAAAACCCCCACATGTCCTTAGACCTAAACTTCGAACCTAAATCACGTCCGGGTCACCATTGATGGGGCCGCAGATCCCCGATGGTGGTCGATAGGTTCGAACTCGGAACCTTTAGATTGCTGGTCCCACGCCATGCCATCAGGCCTAAAAGAATTATCCGAGGCAGAGGAAATAATATGGGATGTTATTTGTAGTAGTGAGTGACGCAATACCGCCTCCACAATCTTTTCCCAGGAGAGGCAAAATCAAGGATAATATGCATAACATCGACTAGCTTAATGCCCAACTTTTTGATCTTGGATGTCCAGGGAAAGGCAAGAGCCCTTACCTGTCCTCTCCCATGGGCTCCCATAACCTCTATTCCAACGGATTAGTCAGAAAAACTTTTGTAGTATGTGAAATAAACTTACTCACTGTAAGGAACATCTTTGACGTACGAATAGTGTTGTTAAATTCCAATAATCTTCACTAAACATGATAAAGCAAAATGCTACAAAAAGTATATTGATATTTTACTCCACTCACAGTCAAGCACATACCACTCTTTCCACTACGAAACTGTTCAAGAATTATTCAAATACCTGTATCCATTAGCAACGATCAAACATGATACTATATATTTAATCACACGAGCGTCTAGTCCCAAACTCCGAATTGCAGTTGCCTCCTACTGGGTATAATTACATTTCCCCGTAAGCAGCTGTTCGATTCACCGAAACGTTATCAACCGTCCCGATAATGCAGTAGAGGTGTCAAAGCGGAAACAACCGATACCACAAGGACTTGATTGAAAACATCGTTTGTCTCGTAACACGGACTTTTTTTCCACGCAAATATTTACCTTTTGCTTGCAGATATGGTTTTTGCACGTCTGTGTGGGAATTTTCCTGTTTCGTTTAATTTTAACGTAACGTTAACTTAACGTAACAACTTTTGTTATTAATGTTTACTCTATAGGTATGCATTTCCAGACCAAAAAGATACCCTAGGTAACCTAGAAACTGAAACTTTTCACACTTATAGTATCTATTACGATTGACGAAGTCGAATACCCCCCACCCCCTGAAGAAGGAGAAACGGGGTTTCGAAAGAATTAGAAAAGTGTATTTGACCTAGAAAACTGAATCTTTGCACACATATACCATTGGCTATGGATCAGAACCTAAAAATCCGAATTTTCGTTCTACCTTCTAGGAAAGGAGAAATAGGGGGTTTAGAAAAGGCTCAAAAACTCAGTGAAAATCTCCAGAAGGACCTCTGGTGAATTGGAAGGCAAAAACTTTGCACACATTTAGAACCGACTGTTGGGCACTATTTAATGTAGTCAGATTTACGGTTTACACACCGGGAACGGATACACCTTTCTGGTAGGTCGGACGGTCTGGGTCCCAACAACAACACCGGGGACAGAGAAAAATGGTGTTTTCTAATCGTCTTTTTAGACCCCCCAGAACAGCCCCAGGTGACCTAGACAACTAAATGTTTGCACACTTATAGTATCAACAACGGATCCGAAACTAACTCTCTAGAAGCCCCCACAGACCCTTTAGAAGAGACCCTCTAGAAGTCGCCGTTCCAACACTGACCTAAAAAGCTAAATATTTGCACATTTATAGTATGATTTGAAAAAAAAACCTTAACGGAATTGGATTTTTGATTTCTTCCCTAGGGGCGGTAAAATGGGTCTTTTGAAAAGCAACTTCAGGAGAAGCCCCCCCTCGTTGACCTAAAAGGTTGAATATTTGCACACTACTGGTATCGTCTACGGAACAAAACTTAATAGAATCGGAATTTCGGTTCCTTCACCCAAGAGGTTTTCGCAAAACATTTTCAAGCACTTCAAAAGTACCCTGTTGGTCCCAGAGAGCTAAATATTTTCACCCTTATAGTATCGTACACAGAGCAGAATCAATTCGAGTCGGATTTTTTAATTCTTTCCCATAGGATTGCAAAATGGGGGTGGAAGAGAGTCCAAAAACTTTCCAGGCGGCCCAGAAGTCCCTCTGTACACTATAAGTACGTTTGAACAAATTTATACGTTTGAAACAAATTTGGGGTAATAAAATGTAAACATTGTAATAATTTTAATTTTTTTTTCAACTAAAATTATATATTCGAGCATGAGTTAAAGTGTTTATAAATATACTCATTTCAGACGTCTTTACGTCACTTTCAGATAATGTTGCTAACATATTTTTTTATACATTTATTTATTCAAAATATATAGTTCCTTATGAAATACTTAAAAACATTAATTAAAAATATCGGACATTTAAAATAAATAACAATTTTGCACCACTATTCAAATTACTAAACGAAACAAAGTTTTTACGGCTCCTAACCTCGATCTCTTTCTTGTATAAAAAATTATTTAACGAGGAAGATCAAACATGCATAAAGCATTGATTATGAAACACTTTCCAACTGAAATGCAATTTTTTAAACATCTCTAAAATCCGATGCATTCAGCAGTGATATTTTTTTAATTATCACAGAACTACAATAATTTATTTTACTTTAAAACGTCAAACTTCATAAAAAAATGAACTTATTCAAATGACGTCATCGAAATAAAAATCGTCTGGCTCTCTATGTAAAAGCAGTGAATATTTCATTCATACGCATTTATTCCAGGCTCCAGATTTAAATAATTTTGGGTGAAAAAAATTCAGCAATTCTTATACAACTCATCTTACAATCGCTTGTTTTCATTCTGCATCCATTAAAATTAGGCTTCGTTGTAGAAATAATCAAAGTTGGATGATCATTTAAACTCATAAATATTGTAATTGCGTTGATGCATTATAGATGCACAGAAAATAAGCAAAGATAAAACCGTTTTAGGAGGGATGCAACGCTAAATATAAATTTAAAGGAACTTTAAAAATCACGATTTTTACTCTGGGAAAAAATATGGATGCCCTATTTTATTTTGAAGTGGGTCACGTAATCTCTTCATATTATATGTGTTGCAAACCCAGACCACTCGACTGACCCAATGGGTTTGTAACAGCTGTTTGAGTGGCCGGGAGGACCATATTATATGTGTGTCATTATTATTTTAATTTTTATATTTTATTTAAAAAGACTACAGAACATATTTTGCTGAAATTTGTTTTGTATATTTTATGGCATAATTTGAATATTTCCTAAAATTTTTGAAGTAATTTGTAAATTTTAACGTCGCTTAAAAAAATGTTTGAAAAATGAGGTCCCATAGGGTTCAATGTATTTCATAGTTTCAACTCGGGTTCAATCCAAAAAATAATTGGGTGATACTATCCATTTACATTCCCATATGTCCCACAGACAGTCTCAACAACATACTAAAATTTCATTTTGATAAAGTTATTTTTACGGCAGTTATCGTATGAACGGACAGACAGACAGACAGGATGACCAAAGTCATAAACGCTTTAGAACTATGTCGGAAAGTGTTAATTATGGAGCAAGAAGGATCAATCATGCATAAAGTATTGATTATGAAACACTTTCCAACTTCAATGCAATTTTATTTAAACATCTCTAAAATGCGATACCTTCCTCGGTAATATTTTTAAAGTTATCATAATGCTACAATAATTTATTATATTTGAAAACTTAATCGATAACAAATGAAATTTATTCAGATGACGTCATCGAAATATAAATCGCCTGGCTCTCTATACTATAAAAACAGCATTTCATCCATAATTTTTTTCCATTCCTTTCATTCATCACAATACTACAATAAATTATTTTATTTAAAAACTTAAGACCATGGAGGTACAAGTAATTAAACTCTATGCTTAAAACATGCGAAAAAATCGTCTGCTTTTCTATGTAAAATCAATGAATGTTTCATTCATATCAGTGATATTGCAGTCTCCACGAGCTAAATAATTCTGCATTAAATAAATGCAGTAATTCTTATAATACAACTCATTCTACATCATTTGGTGTTTACATTCTCCATAAGGGAAAATTAGGCTTCGCTGTAGAAATAATCAAAGTTTGATGATCATTTAACCTCAAATATATTGTAACTACGTTGTTTCAGAATGCAGATGCACAGAGTTTAAGCAAAAACAAAGCGGTTTTAGAACGCATACAACACTAAATATAACTTAAAAAGAACTTTAAAAATCACGATTTTGACAAATTTTGACAAAATTTTGACACGATCTTGACAAAAGACTGATGACATATTTTATTTTGAAGCGGATCACGTGATCTCTTCATATAATGGTCACGTGATCTCTTCATATAAAGGGTGTAATTATTATTTTAATTTTTATTTAAAAAACTACTGAATATATTTTGCTGAAATTTTTTTTATATATTTTATGTGATAATTTGAATATTTCGAAACAATTTGTGAATTTTAAATTCTCTTAAAAAGTGTTTGAAAAATTAGGTCCCATAGGTTTCAATGTATTGCATTTTTTCACTCCGGGTTCAATCCAAAACTAATTGGGTGATATTATTACTTTCCTTATATACATAATGTATAAGGAAAGTATTGTGACGGAGTCGAAAATTCGAATTCGAGTTTTCGACGGGAGAGCATGTTTCAAGCATCCCTGATCACGAATCAAATATTTATAATAAATATTCTGTGTGTATGTGTGTGTGTGTGGTATGTATGTGTGTGTGTGTGTGTGTGCGTCAGTGAGTCTGTGGAGACGATATCTCACGAACGAATGGAGCGATATTCAAATGAAACTTGGTACAAAAATCACAATCCGTGAATACTGGAAGCCTATCGTTTTTAAACGCAATCGAATGTTCAGAACCCCCCCTAAATTTTCGAGTGAAATTTTTAAAAAATCTTCAAAAAATCAAAACCCGCAATAAAGTTACGCAAGTAGATATTTCTTATGTAATTTTTCCTTAGACAACGATTGACATAAATTTTAGAACGCTAGCATGAACCGTTTTCGAGATATTGCACATGTTTCAAATAAATTTATAAAAATTTCCCCTAAAATAAAGAAAATATATTAACTCTTGAGAAACATGTTCACTTTTCATATGTAATATCATGCCATAAATTGGGTGACATCATTCTCGTGGATCTAGTTCGTTCCAATCATAAGAAAAGATACTTTGAGTAATACATTTGTATTTGAATGCCAATAGTCATTATCTGCTATAAAAATAACTTATTTCTCCATCCATAACACTTGGCGAGATTTTGGCGACGAATTTGGCGTAATGTCGCCAATGGCGACTTTTTTAAATGTTGCCAAATTAACGAAAATCTCGCCAAATGGATAAAAATGACGCTAAATCGATAAAAATAATGAATAATTAACGAAAATTCAATATCTTGGAAAGAATATAAGTATCTACTATAAGAATAACCTATTACTTTCCTTTTATACATAATGTATAAGGAAAGTATTGTGACTGGGTCAAAAATTCGAATTCGAGTTTTCGACGGGAGAGAACGTTTCAAGCATCCCTGATCACGAATCAAACATTTTTGAAGTGATGTCTATGTGTGTGTGTGAAAGTATGCGTGTATGTGTCAGAGAGTCTGTGAAAACGATAACTGACGAACGAATGGACCGATTCGAACGAAATTTGGTACAAAAATCCCAATCCGTGAACACTGGAAGCCTATTGTTTTTACATGCAATCGAATGTTCAGAACCCTCCTAAATTTTCGAGTGAAATTTTGAAAAAATAGTCAAAAAATCAAAACCGCTAATAAAGTTACGCAAATAGACATTTCTTATGTAATTTTTCATTAGAAAGCGATTGACATCAATTTTAGAACGCTAACATGAACCGTTCTCGAGATATTGCACATTTTTCAAAAAAATTATCAAAAAATTATATAAAATAAAAAAAAATGTCCTATTGAGAAACATGTTCACTTTTCATATGTAATACCATGCGATAAATTGGGTGACATCATTCTCGTGGATCTAGCTCGTTATATTCATGAAAAAATATTCTTTGAGTAATACTTTTGTATTTGAACGCCAATAGTCATTTATCTGCTGTAAGAATAACTTATTTCTCCGTCCATAACGCTTGGCGAGATTTTGGCGACATTTTTAATTGTTGCCAAATTAACAAAAATCTCGCTAAATTGATAAAAATGACGCTGATTCAATGAAAATTACGACTAATTGAAGAAAATTCAATATCTTGGAAAGAATATAAATATCTACTATAAGAATAACATTTTTTTAACTGTAAAAGTAGTAAATTCATTGTATTATATAAGGAAAATAATGTATTGCCCACATCAGATTTTTTTTGCTGTAAAAGTAGTAAATTCATTGCATTATATAAGAAAAGTCATGTGCTGCCCACATTAGATTTTTCATTTATATTCTCATAGTCCCACAGACCATCTGAATAACATACTAAAATTTCATTTTGATAAAGTCATTTTTACGGCAGTTATCGTGCGAACGGACAGACAGACAGTATGAACAAAGTCTTAAACACTTTTCAACTATGTTGTAAAATGTTAAAAAAGAAAGATTCCTTTAAATATGAGAAGCTGTAATTTAGAACAATTGCAGTTTAAACAAGCTATATATTAGAGCAAATTATCCATGTTTTACAAACATGTAAATCAAAAGTATTACGACTAGGCTTAATGGATTGTTGACTTACCAAATCTGTGAAATTTTTCTTAATTCTTGAAAGCGTAGATTCAATAAAATCGATTCCGGAATATAAATTAAACTTTGTAGTTTGATGTAGTGAAATATACACGTCAGAATTCAAGCTAAAACTTTAAGTGAATGGAATTTTCACAGCAAACGAGAATGTTAATCCAGACGTTCTAATGGCGATGTGCATATGACCCTGCGCTACCGAGGTCACGTGGTATTTCGAGGCAAATCTCCTAAATATATATCTGACACAAACGCCATTTTTTCTCCAATTGATCCAGTTAGTTATACTCTGCCTTTGCTATTTCAATGGCGCGCGCATGTTACATAGCTGATGTTTGATACACAATTTAGCTGTAAAATATGTACTCCAGCTTTCCAAAAATTATTTCAATCATTCAAGAAATTATTCTAGAATGTTTTTATTTTGTCGAGATTCTGAGATAAAGACGAGAAAGTATTCTCTTTCTGCCATGTATTGCCAACGCTTCGGGAGTCAAGATTGCCGCTATTGCGCCAATATTGCCGCTATTGAGCCGTATATATAGGAGCCTTAGCCTTAGCCCAGTATCGCTTGTCAGCCGCAGGCTCAGACCTGTAATGTCACGGCCGAATTTCAAGGAAGGAACGTGACGGTCTGATCTGACGGACTTCCGTAAAATTCCGGATTCGAGTCTCGCCCATCGAAATAAGTTTTCCTTCAAAGAGTTGCAACTTATTTCTTGAACAGGTTTGGTTTACCTGCCTTTAACTGATTTAAATACTAGTTTGCAATAAAATATTCAAAATTTACTTTACAGATTTTATTCGTCCATGTACAGCCGCGAAAAAAAAAAAAAAAAAAACGCCCCACCCTCTGTTAATCGAGCATCGTTCATCGTAGAGAAAATTGAATGATACCATTCGATTAGGAATAACATCCTCTACAAATTAATGTGCGTAAAATTTTCATAAGGGGTCGTCTTCTTACCTAAACGCACACAAACTTTGAAATGTTCAATGGCAACACCCAAGTTTGACAACATAGTTCAAATCTAGAGCAAAATTCAACCTGTGATACCAAATTGTAAGTCATTTGAGTGAAGCATTTCTGAGTAGTGTGTATGTAATGTTAATTTAGTTTCCAAGAATTCCATTCATATCTTCTGTACTAATTATCTGCTCACTCTGATTATTTGTATGACGTTACTGCTAAACAACCCAAACACATTTACGTGATTTTTATTTTTGTGGAAATAACTGTTTGTATGAAATATTAATTATTAAATCAATAATCGAAAAAATATGAATACAAACCTGGACATGTTTTGATAAAAATCTATTCACAAAGACTTTTTATATGTTTATGTAAAATTTCAGGTGTTTCCTCTCTCTAGTTCTTTCGAAAAGTTTAAATATTCAGCATCACGATGATTTTAGGTGTCGTATATTAGTTTAAAAAATGACTAATTTGAAAAAGTTATATTAATTGTAAGTTAATCTTTATTTAAGAAAACGGATATTTCTTTTTACCCAGTTTTAATAAAAACTTTTTATAAACAGTGTTGTATAGATGCAACCTAATCAACGTAATTCTGCTACTGTATTGAAGGGTGAAAACTTGTATTGTTATAAGTGGAATCTACCTACGTTACTGTCGGTTAATAGTTCCGGAGCTACTGCGAGTTGAAATCGCCCACAAAATGTGATAATTTATAATAAAAAATATTTATATTAAATAATCGTGCCCTATTTGAGGCTCACATAATCCTACCCATTACAGGCCCACTGCCTTAGTAACACACACACACACAAGACAACACCACACCCAGCCATGAAAATGCTCACCCTCTCATGCAGGAATCGAACCTGCAACCCTTTGGTTGTTAGGTAAGCCATAATGCTGAATGTCAAGAGGATATATAGTTCAATAATTTACAACAGTGGTGTAGTCAATCAACGAAACATCGCCCTTCAAATTGCGGTTTTCAGTATGGAGCTGATCCCTGAAAATTGCAAATTCAGGAATATTGAATATCTTCGGATATAAAGATAGAAATATCGTGAAAATTTGAATTTGGACTAATTTGGGGAGGTCTAGAACTTGTGGGTAACCTCAAAATTGGGTGTTGCCATTGAAAATTTCAAAGTTTGTGCGCGTTTAGAAATGAAGACGGCCTCTTATGCAAATTTTACGCACATTAATTTGTAGAGGATGTTATTCCTAGTCGAATGGTATCTTTCAATTTTCTCTACGATGAACGATGCTCGACTAACAGAGGGTGCGGCGTTTTTTTTTCCCGCGGCTGTACATTAAATATTTACCCACTATTTCCATCTTACAACTTTGAAACTAAATATTATTAAAAAACCTGTCACGAATTTTAAAGGAAATTTGAATTTGGTTTTCACCTTCTGCTTTAAATAAATTCTCTTCCAACAAGTAGATTCTGAAAAGTGTAATTTTTTATTCATAGGCAAACAGCATCAAGTATTCATAAGACAATGCAATAACGATAGAGTATCTAACTACTCATGTCTTAGAGAGTTTTGAAAATAGATTAGATCAGAGAAAAGTACAAAGTTGACCAAGATAACGGCAGAAGGCCGAGTTTTTTTATCTCTATAGAAAATTTCGTACTGTATAAGTGGTCGCTATTAGTAACATATAAATTAGGATATTAACAACATATAAATTAGGAAGACGGAGATGTTTTCGAAATTTCAATGTTCAATATAAGTCTATTCTAATAATTTTATAAAATTTCCTAAATTTTGCATTTCGGGGTCATGGGGAAGTGGAATTTCACCCTTCCTTAGGTAACTCGGCCATGAAATCTAAGCTTTAGTGCAGCCATGAAATTTAAGCTTTATCTTAATTGCCTAATAGGCGAACACAGAAAAGTTCAGTTTACATATTTAAAATTAACTTAATTATGCTTGCATTTATTTAAAAAATGAACAAATATTGATGCATAAAGAAGTACACAACTGTAACAAAATCAATATTAATGTATGTAAATGCATAAATATTACTGATATAATTTTCAACGGCAGCAAAAATATTTTGATCCAAAATGTTACTCTGCATTTCGTAGAAGTTGGAATCGCGTTATTTAAGACCTTATAAAGTAACATGACAAAATTGTTTATTACTTTCCTTATATACATAATGTATAAGGAAAGTATTGTGACTGGGTTGAAAATTCGAATTCGAGTTTTCGACAGGAGAGCACGTTTCAAGCATCCCTGATCACGAATCAAACATTTTTGAGGTGTTCTCTGTGTGTGTGTGTGTGTATGTGCGCGTGTGTGTGTGAAAGTATGTGTGTGTGTGTGTGTGTGTGTGTGTGTGTGTGCGTGCGTGTGTGTGTGTGTGTGTGAGTGTGTGTGTGTGTGTCAGTGAGTCTGTGGAGACGATATCTCACGAGCGAATAGAGCGATTCGAATGAAATTTGGTACAAAAATCAGAATCTGTAAACACTGGAAGTCTATTGTGTAATTTTAAACGTAATCGAATTTTCAGAACCCCCCTAAATTTTCGAGTGAAATTTTGAAGAAATCATCAAAAAATCAAAACCATTAATAAAGTTACGCAATTAGACATTTCTTACGCAATTTTTCCTTAGAAAACGATTGACATAAACTTTAGAACGCTAGTACGAACCGTTGTCGAGATATTTTATATTTTTTAAATAAATTTATCAAAAAATCACATAAATTAAAAAAAATGGTTTAACTTACAGAAAGAGTATTTTAACCCGAACTTTTCACTTTTAACAAATAAGAAAATTTAATCATTAGGATAAAAAGTACATCCGTTAAATTCCAGCAACAAAACTGAAAAAAATATATAAATAGAAAGCTGTTTTTTCACACTGTACAAATTCCAGTTTCGTTTTGCACACATTTCTCTTCGTGCTGCATAAATCATAGTAGAAGGATTGTAAAATCCTAGTAGAAAAATTGTAAAATCCTAATAGAAGGATTCAATACAAGATAGGATCAAAAAGTTCGGAGACTATGCTGATATCTCCAACCCTAATTCGAGGAGAGGGGAACTACTTTACCGTGGCGTAGAGGCACATGTGAGGCGAGATGTGAAAAGGAAGACGTTTTTCCAGACAATGCGTGTCAGCAGGTGCAATGTTTCTGTGCGCGATTTCCCCAAACGCTGGCAGAAATTGATATTCGCACGCTGTTCTTCAAACGTCATTTCCGTTTTCGACGAATGCGAACGACTACTGTTCATTGACATGTGTCGTATCGACTTTTGGAACACCTTCTCAAGCATTTCTATTTCCGAGCGATTTTGCGGAAATAATTATTGTTTTCTATAAGATTGCATGCATATCCCAGAGTTTGTTCGGAGACTGTTATGAGTTGGCGCCAGTACTGTCTGGAAGTGACGTGCACTGCAGAGTTTAATTACGATACGTCACATTTGCAGAGATTGCTTAGCCAATGCGGGCTCGATTAATGAGTGTCTTCGGAGTTGTCAATGGGACGCTCGCGGCTTTTAGATCTTGACCTTCGAGGTGTGAGGAAGGCCGGTATGCACGGCAGAATGGAATTCATTAAGTCCGTTTTATTGATATTAGGATATTATTGATGTCAGAATAATAATTACGGAATGGAAGAACCGGAGCGATAACGATGTCTAAAATATTTGCTTACCTCCGTCAAAATCTATTACTATCGAATCTCGAAGTTATTCAGGCTTTGAATCTGTGGTTCGTGTGTTCGTGTAGAGTGCAGACTCCGAAATAGTGCGCGCTGCACGAGTTTATATATTGTACCTACCCTGTGAAGTCAAAATCATCGATAGAAATTTACTTGTGCAGGAGTTACGAAACGCCAGTCTTGCCTTTGGTCATCCAGGACCCAATGACCGGTGTTCGGGAGTGATATCCTGGAGTATCCCTTCATCTTAATCCGGTATGATTCATAGCTGACGTGTTCTTCTATAATACAACTTCTTTGTGAACTGATAATATTCTTAATCTTGATCAAAGATCTTAATCAATGGAAATAGAACATTTGTATTTTCGAAAGACATTTAATTTCAATGTTCGAATAAACGTGTTTATATTCAAGTAACTTGACTTGTATTGCTTTCCACTAATTAATTGTTTTAATGTGTGCTCTTACCTTTAGCTTCGATGTATGGCTGATCAACCAGTTTTTCTAACCGGTCGGGGAATTAGAATCTGGGTTAACAACGCTTATACAATCACTTACGGACAAACCTAAACCGATACCCAATTTAGTACGGTGTTAACTTCATATTTTACCACTTAACAAATCCAAAATCAAAACCTGTTTCACACACGCATTGGCTGGAAAAACACCTGCTTCTTGCTTTTCACATCTCGAGTCACATGTGCCTCTACGTCACGGTAAAATAGTTCACCTCTCCTCCAGTCAGGATTGGAGATATCAGCACAGTCTCCGAACTTTTTGATCCAACCTTGTATATATGGAAACTTAGCTTATATGTTTAGTATTAAACTAATACACTCTTTCTTTCTTTTGACCTAGACCGTCCAAGCTACGAGGTGTAAGGAAGAGCGGGACAGTGCCACCCAATTTAGACTAGAACTCAGTGGAGGTGGCATCCACATGGACCATAACCTCCTTCTTCTTCCACCAACCTCTCGGAAAGACTTTGGAACCCACAAATTCAACGTGCCCGTACATCGTGTAGACGAGAGAAACTAATACTCCCGGTATTGTCTATTAAACAATGTTTCTATTTCTTGTTTACAAACATTTGAATTGAAGAAAGTGCAAATGCAATTAGAACTTTCAGCGTTCGTATTCTACACGTTTAACAAAATTTTTTGAAGGGTACTTTATATAGTTGCAAGTGATATGTAATTCATCTTCGACAGAACTATTAAGAATTTTTATTCTCACACTTAATTCGTACCGTCATGCGAATTTTCGGAAGAACTAGAAGCGCCAAACGGAAGTGAAAATCTATAGTGAATCTATAACCCCCTCTGGAATTCGATACTGAATCCATATCAGTCGTCACCGAATTCTGAGATATGTTACAACTAAAATGAAAATTTTAAACAGTAATTGGAAAATACCGAAAGTAGTACTCCTTTGTAAATTTCTTACTCCCTTTGGACTTTGATACTGAATTATTATTTAAACTCTATGTATATTATTATATTATTTATTTATATTATTATATTTTTTTAACTTAATTACAATGAATCATTAAACTCCATTTACAACCAATCCTGAGAAATAGATGCCTCAAAGAAAAATTTTGAGCCGAAAGTGGAAAAAAAAATCGGTAGTAAACCCAATATACCCTCTTCGAAATTTGATGCTGAATCCATATCAGCAATCATCTAAGCTCTTTCTATAGCTGGTCCTGAAAAATAAATCTCGCAAAGAAAATGCAAGATTTTGAATCAAAAGTGGCATCTTTTGAACCCGAAATTGAAATCCTTAGTGATCCACTCCCTCCATAATTTAATACTGAATCTATATCAGTCATTATCTAAGCTCCGTCTGGATCAGTCAGTCTCGAAAACCAAATGTTTCAAAGAAATTTTTCGAAACGTAAGTGGAAAAGGAACCAAAAATGGAAATTCATAGTGAGCTAACGTACCCCCTCCAGAATTTTATACTGAACACATATTAGCTACTATCTAAGCTCGATTTGTAGCAGATCGTTGAAAAATAAATGTTTCAAAGAAAATGAAAATTTTTTAAACGGAAATGGAAAAATAACAGAAAATAAAAATCTTTTGTGAAACATTCACACTCGTTCATTAAAATGTTCACATTTGATAAAATCAAATGTTTATATAACGAAATCAAAATAAGTTCATTTAGACATGTTACGAAATTTTGCCATCCTTCATATTTCTCGTAATCGCCAGCATATCAGTGGTAACAAGATGGAACATAAATCGGATTAAGGGAAAATTGCGCAGTACTGTCTAAATACAGAATTCTCAGATGGATGGATTAAAAGAAACAAATGTACATCATGGCTTACGCTTTACAACGTAGCACTCTCTTCATACATTTTCCTGGGCAGGCCCAACATTGCTCAGGGTTCTAAAGAAAGTCTTTACGCGCACTAATAAATTTGTAAGGGAAGGCCCATGTGTGTACGGTTTAGGTCTACTGACATCAGAGGTGCGCGACCTGTCGTTCGCCGGGGCTAACATAGCGTTGGCAAGCCGGAGTTTTGTGCTTTTAAGAGGCCAGTAAAAGGGCACTCAAAACAAGCTCAAACAACTCGCTCAAGGGCACTCAAAACAGCATTTTTTAAAATTCTAAAATTTTATTTTTTACTAGCAGTATACCTGTTCGTCGTAAGGATAATATAATAAATTCGTAAGGAAAATATAAAATATGACGAAACTTAACATTCACAATTATGCGTAAATTCCTATAATATTCTAAATGACTTTGTTATTGAAAATATTCTATTAATATATTTAATTTAATTCTTCTAAAAATATATAGGAATCTCTGAGCGCTCGATATACAAAATTATCTTCACAGGTAGATCTAAAGAATAAAGGGCATCCTGGTCCAGTTTATAAACAGATTTAGAAAAAACATTTTTCAATTCTCACAAAACGACAGAGATTATCTAGAAAATCGTATTTAATTATACAAAACATTTAATTTTCGATTTTATGTCATTTTGATGAATTTAGCGTCATTTTATAAATTTGACGACATTTTCGTCAATTTAGCGACATTTTAAAAAATCGCCAAGTGGGACTGTAGAACTGACAGTTCCATTTGGCAAAAAATTGACGAAACATCGCTATAATACTATCCCCTAACAAAACACAATTAATTTCATTTATTTACCGCAATTTTATCAATTTCAAGACGCATTTTAAAAATTCGCTAAATGTGCTACTAAGTAGGGCTGTTGGACTGACAGGCAAATGCTACCGAAACATCATTTGTGTACTCTCTTCTAACAAAATAAAATGAATTTCATTGCTTTAGCGTTGTTTTGATCAATTTGGCAACGTTTAAAAAAAGTTGCCAAGTTAGCGATATCCAGCCAAATTCGTAGATCTGAATTTGTATATCTGAAGAATAAAACATACGGATCCCGATTGTATATACTAAATGAAAACACTAAAATTATATTACCCGTACTACTCTTATTCTGTTTCAACAACCGGCTAAATTTATTGGCTAAACAAAATATATGAATTTATTGGCTAAACACAATATATGAATTTTTAAGCTAAACACAAAATATAAGTTTGAAAACTCTTTGCCAAAATAAATTTAAGTGATTTACGCAGTCCGTAAGTAATATAATTAAAAGAGAAATCAAACCGTTCATTTATAAGATATATTTTATGTAAATTTATTTATTATCCATATTGAAAAAATAATACTAAGATTTAACAAACACATTTGATTTAATTGCGTTGCTGAGCATCATGATATAAGAAAGAATCTTCCTCATAAAATGCTGATAATTAAGTAACCATTTTGATTTCTTAGCACTTTTTATTGTTGAGTAAGAGCCTGTGAAAAATAAACCATGGTGATAGAGTTTCCATTTAAATTCATGTTTGAAATCTGCGATTTTCAAAACTGACTGATAAGCGCAATAAACTTCAATTAAACTCAGAGATAGAGTTTTAATTCACTTTCACATTTCAAGCCAGCGATTTCCGATCTCTTTCGCTTGGAGGAACCAGGGAGTTAGAGAGGAGAACTCCTGTAGAAGTTTCGTTTTTTATTAATATCTCGACAACCCCTGATCTTAGAAACTCGAAACATGGACTAAATTTTAAGTGGGGTCATTTCACGACTACCCATAAAACTTCATTAAATTCGGTTCAGCCTTTCTCCCGTGATGATGAGACAAACATACATACAGACAGACAGATTTTCAATTTATTTTATATAGATTGTATTAAAATTTACTCTCCTGACAAGTCGTAAAATTACCAGTACGAGCTTTAATGGATGTACGAGCTTCAAGGATACTCTTATAAAAAAAAAAGTTTTATCCAACTCTTTAAGTTTTCATACATTTTTGCTCTTCAATATAAAATACATAATAATATTTACTACTAGCAGCATACCCGTTCTTCGTACGGAATATATAACATAAAGAAACTTATAATTCGCAATCATGTGTAAATTCTGTTAAAATATTAAATTTATTGCTCCTAAAGAGAAGTTTAAGAATATCTGTTCTAACTATGCAAAATTATCTTCATGGGCAGATCTGAAGAATAAAACATCCTGGCCCCTTTTGTAAGCAAATTTACAAAAGAAAAGGAATTGTATCAATATATGCAACCCCGTACTACTTATATTGTCGCAGATTAGAAAATATGCCAGTGTGCTAGTAGAAGATTACCCGTATTACAATATGAGTCTCAAAAATATTTGCCAAAATAAAAGAGATGACGTAATAAATTGGAAATATCAATAATCCCCGTAATCTTTATACCAAGAGGCGTAATTGATTCCAATGTATGCCAATATATAACAAAATATATGTCAATATACCTGTACTACTTATATTCTCATAGATTAGAAGATATAATGCATTTGTAGAAGATTGCTCGTACAAAGTACTATATATGAGTTTCAACAATTTTCGTCATAATAAAACAATGGCATAATAACTTGAAAATATCAATAATCCCTGAATCAACAGTCCCCGAAAATATCAATTATAAGAATGTTTAAACCTGAAGACCGTAATGGATATTATCCAGTCAAAAATGCAATGTCAATGACACTTATTTTATATACATGTACAAGGTATTTTTTATTTCCTTTCTGCTTTGCTGTTGAGTTAATTGACGATTGACAGCGAATTTTCAAGTTCAGAAACAATTTACTAATTCCTATAGAGACGATATGAATAACATTAAGATGAGATTAGACATATTTCCAAAGAGAGAGATATGACAACGGGCTTCTGTTTTAATTAAAAAAGGAGAGCAGATGTAAATAAAGCGGTTTTAGGACGGATACAACACTAAATATAAATTAAAAAGAATTTTAAAAATCACGATGTTTTAAAAATCACAACATGGATACCATATTTTATTTTAAAGTGGGTTACGTGATCTCTTCATATGATATGGGTGTAACTAATATTTTAATTTTTATTTAAAAAACTACCGAATATATTTTGCTGAATTTTTTTGTATATATTTTATGGGATAACTTGAATATTTCCTAAAACTCTCGAAGCAATTTGTGAATTTTAAATGCGCTTAAAAAATGTTTGAAAAATTAGGTCCCATAGGGTTCAATGCATTTCATTTTTTCAACCCGGGTTCAGTCCAAAACTAATTGGGTGATATAATTCGTTTATATTCCCATAGGTCCCATAGACCGTCGGAACAACATACTAAAATTTCATTTTGATGAAGTCATTTTTACGGCAGTTATTGTGCTAACGGATAGACAGAATGAACAAAATCATAACCACTTTTCAAATATGTTGTAAAGTGTTAAAAATATGAATAGGTAAGGACATTTTAGAAACTAAGAATAAAAGAAAAGCGCTTTGGCTACTGCTACACTACAATAGTGGAGGGGGGGGGATTATTGAAATTTTGAAAAGTTCCGGTTCCTGAGCTCGACAGAAGAAAGGGAAGAAGCCATTAAGCAGATTTAGAGACTAGAGTTTAGAGACTAGAGTTCTGCGCGGTTCTAATTTTAAAAATATATCCGGCCCAAAATATGAAGATTTGTCTCGGCCAAAGCCTTACAGTGTTTCATAATAATTCTCCCGAGTCTGACCCGTCCCGAAAACACTCAAAGCCAGATCCAACACAGCCAGGCTCAACCTTTTTTTGTATTACGAGTACATTGAAGATGAAAATTTGTCGTTTAAGGAATTAAACAAGTTTTCACATAGTAATAAACCACAGAGGACCCGAATTTTAAAAATGCGAACAAATCAAGAATGAGCATTAGCAACTTTATTTTTATTTATTTTTTTATTTCTTCAGTGTTTAAGCTTTTCATTAATATCATATGCAAAGCTCTTAATTCTATCATTTGAATTAGAAGTTAATTTTTAAGTTAATTTTCATTTATTACTATATATATATAAGTAATTTTTAATTATTAGTATATATATAAGCTTCTCATTAATATCATATGCTAAGCTCTTAATTCTATCATTTAAAATATAAGTTAATTAATAAGTTAATTTTTATTTATTACTAGCCGCCTTTGGCGACCAGCCTGTTCGCTACCCTTGAAAATTCTGACCGTGGCAAACTCGCTGGCGCGACCTACCAGAAAGGTGTAAGGTAACTGTTTGGACGGCCAGTAAGTGCCACCCAATTTAGACCGGAACCTAGTAGGGGAGGCATCCACAGGGACCGTACCCTCCTTCCCCTACCACCAACCTTTCGGAAGGACTTACGGTCCCACATGTTTAACGTGATCGTACTCCGCGTGAACACGGCGGCAGTTTTGACAGTGGCGGGAATCGA
The DNA here is from genome assembly GCA_951213105.1 of Amaurobius ferox. Lineage (NCBI taxonomy): Eukaryota > Metazoa > Arthropoda > Arachnida > Araneae > Amaurobiidae > Amaurobius > Amaurobius ferox. The sequence continues at coordinate 15,462,208 of OX578137.1, forward strand.
ACCAGGGCCTACCGAGTGCAATTCCCGCGCGCTAATCACTGGGCTACCGCGCCCTCCGCGACAATCTCCATAACTTTCTTTTTATTCACCCAATTTAGACCGGAACCCGGTGGGGGAGGTATCCACAGGGACCGTACCCTCCTTCCCCTATCACCAACCTCTCGGATGGACTTACGGACCCACATGTTTAACGTGATCGTACTCCGCGTGAACACGGCAGCAATTTTGGCAGTGGCGGGAATCGAACTCGAGCCTACCGAGTGCAATTCCCGCGCGCCTACCACAGGGCTACCGCGCCCTCCGCGACAATCTCCATAACTTTCTTTTTATTCACCCAATTTAGACCGGAACCCAGTGGGAGAGGCATCCACAGGGACCGTACCCTCTTTCCTCTACCACCAACCTCTCGGAAGGACTTACGGACCCACATGTTTAACGTGATAGTACTCCGCGTGAACACGGCAGCAATTTTGGCAGTGGCGGGAATCGAACCCGGGCCTACCAAGTGCAATTCCTGCGCGCTAACCACTGGGCTACCGCGTCCCCAACCTCGTGGAGTTAACAAAGTCTGGTTTAGTTTAATGACGTTAAAACTAATAATGAAATTTTAAGGCACCGCGACAATCTCCATAACTTTCTTTTTATTTATTTTTTTATTTCTTCAGTGTTTAAGCTTTTCATTAATATCATATGCTAAGCTCTTAATTCTATCATTTAAAATATCACTATAAGCCGATGCAACGGCGTGACGCCCCCCCCCCCCCCCCCAATTTCTGGACGGGGCTGTTGGGGAAGAATCGGATCTTCGCTGTGAAATATAAAATCATGACGTCTTTAAAATTGCGATCCTGCGGGCTATTATCATTATTTCTTGACCAGATTAGACTTGTAAGAATGCCAGATCTTAGAGCTTTCTAAAAATGTAAATTATTAGTCGAAATTATGAGTAGTTATTACGATGGGAGGATTTAAAAACGAAAGTTGGTTTTTTTTAACCGAAAGTGACTTTTGTTTTAAAATCTTTAAAAAATATTAGAAATCGAAATTCAGATTTGAAATTGATATATTTGTACTCGCAATTGTCTGCTCTTTCTGGTGGTGTGATTTGTTTTCTTCTACGACGTGTGAATCGTGGAGAAAATAGGACAAAAAGGACAAAAAACGGTCGAAATCGCACAAAACATTAAATAACTAAAAAAATAATTCAAATTTTAAAAATCGGTTTTGACGTGCCCTCTTCCCACCCCCACCCGGGTCTCCGATTGCCAAATTTCGTAGCTCTCCGACGCGCGGTCGCTGAACGTATGGTGTATAAGACACACACAGACACACAGACAGACATTGCCTTTTATTATATAGATTTTGACTGAATAATCAGAGATGAAAATGAGAAAACGACTATCACTGAAATTATATTTAAAAAAAAAGCTTTCTTCACCCATTTTAGTTATTAGTAAACAATGCAAAGTCCCTCTTGTTAGAGCTAGCTCATCAGCATCAAATATTCTTGACTGCAGTTGTAGCAAAACCAACATATCATATACAACAATTGTTAGTGTTTTGAAAAACATTTTAATGCGATTAGACTTTTTATGCAAGTATCTATAGATATTATTTTCCTTGATTATGACATAGTTATGAGTATTTTTAAAATTTAATAATTTTAAAATAAAAGTGTAAGATGCTTAGAATACAAATAAATTCTAATACAATAATTCGTTTTATATATATGTTAATTTTGAATTATAACAGTTTGCTCAAAAAAAAAATTATTCGATATTTGTTATCAAAAAGAAATCGACGAAGCTATTTTTAATTTAATAATAGAATCCATTTAATTTCAATAATTTAGAAACATTCGTAATCTAATAATTGAAATTAAAATCACCGAAGAAATTGAAAATTAAATATTTGTGTCAAATTTTGAAGTAAACAGTACCTTTTGGTTTTTATATTCTCAACACCAGTCAAGCAATCACAGTACAGAAGTGATTAGAACAGTTTGCTTAAATAAATTCTCATTCAATATTTGTCACCGGAAGGAAATCGAAGGAACTCTGTTTTAACTTAAGAATAGAATTTATTTAATTTTGATAACTTAGAAACATTCGGAATCTAATAAAAAAAAATTAAAATCACAGAAGAAATTGAAAATAAAATATCAGTGTGAAATTTTAGAGTAAGCAGTACCTATTGGATTTCATCACCAGTCAAGCAATCACAGTACAAAAGCGATTAAACTTTTCGCGATAAATTAAAAATATAAATTGCAACTCGCACTTAACCAATGATAGTAACCGAATGATCATATCCTCAAAAATTAAGTTTGGAATGTATTTCTTCCTTATTAAATTTATAGCTCACATGACGTTACGAAACATGGCACCTGGTACATAAACATCGTATATTTATTTTGCTGCATCCAGGCCAGATCCTATTTTCTGTTACTGTAGTTTCAAACAACTTGAATGTTGCGGAGAGCAATGTTTTATTTTGACTTCACAAGGTCGTTGAATAAATAAGTCTTCAATTTCTTACTGAAATTATAAATTTTTTATTTTCCGTTCTAATTGACCCATCTGCGTTCTCCGTACAGAGCAAACTTTCTATTACTTAATATGAGACAAGAAGGTTTTCATCCGCTTACTGAGAATTTTGTTTCATATGCAGTTTCTAATTTTTCTGTTTCAATTTTGATCTAGTTTTTGTCCTTTTTTATTTTGATCAGACCCTACCTGACGCAACCCGAATTTAATGTGGGTAAGGTCGACATTGCACCCACGGGCTAGGCCAGAATCCTTGCAGACCTTTAACTTAGACCCACCCCCTTGAGATCAATATAAACTTCATTTAAAACTGAACTTAACTCCGCTACCCCCTGCTCTCAAATTGAATTTTAAAATATGCCACTGAGAATAATGTTATCCGCTTTGGGCTTAATTAAAAGCTGCCCAAACATCCGCCGTTGGAAAATGTGTCTATGACCTGTCGAACTATAAATATAATGAAATGAAATTTTGAATTGAAATTGCAGAATTAATGCCAAAATAAAGTCCACAACAAAAACTTTATTTTGGCAATAATTCTGCAAAATAAAAGACGGAAAAAAATTGCAGATTTTTCAATGGTTATTTTAACACCCGCGGAAACAATGATCTTGACTGAAACCGTCTACTTAAACACTGCCACTCTTTTTTTTCTTATTATTTATTGCAAATGAACACAATTTCAACGCCCCAAAAACTCCGAATGTTGAAAATGGGAGAGGACAAATGTGGGCATGACCATATATACAATTGGTGCATGTTCTGACTATTCACAATTAAATGTTGCTTAAAATAATGCTTAATATAATGCTTAAAATAATGCTTCCAATATAATGCTTATTTTCTATGCTTAAGCTTAATGGTCAAGATTTTCAATATATTAATTTCTTATAGAAAACACGATAGCCGCAACTCCTTCCTGGGCTGCTATACAAAAGTGAAGTAAGTACTCCCTTTACACATACACTGTTGTCTAAAAGTTAAGTTTAATCGTAATACACGCAAAAGAAAGAATAAAAATGAATTTTGGCAGAAATTATTCATTTTAAAATTAAATGTAATATTCTTTCCTTACTGCTTTTTCAGATGTAGGTAACTTCACAAGAAGTCTTTGATTGTTTAGTTTTCTATTTTTGAAGAGGACGGGGAATAATGCTTTTTCTTTTTTTTAAGGAAAAATGATAGGCAGAAACTAAAGGATACAAGTTACATTTTACTCATTCTAATAAAACAGCAGGCAATATTTTTAGAAGCCTTTTTTTCAGAAATTAATATCGTAAAATTTATATAATAAGTATGGAATATTTTTGCAAGTCAGTTGGCTGAAGGAAAATACTTCAAAACTGAACTAAATATATACTTAACTTAATGTCCATTAAATTGTTTATTTCATTTGTCTAAAAATATCTGTTTATAATTGAACTCACCCATTCAATTAGTGTATATCCGCAGCATCCAGGATATACACTAACATACATGTACACAGAGAGGGAGAGAGAGAGAAACAGCAATTCAAAAACGTTCGATTCGAGTTCAGGAATACTTGACACGTGCTCTTCTGTAGAAACCTCGAATTCGAATTTTCGATCCCGTCATAATACCTTCTCCACAGATGTATGTAGGGAAAGTGAAAACGTATTCAGGATAAATATTAATGTTATTATTTTTTACGATAAATAATATTGCTCTTCTCGGATAATTCACATCTTCCAAATCCTGTTAGGAATTCCCATATTTATTTTGATTTGCCATTTCTAAACTTTGAATATGGAAAATTTCAAAACATCCTGATTTTAACTTCATATTTTTATATTTAGCACCAGTAGCAATCTGCTAAAAAAGCTGTAATATGCATATTTTTCGCAATATATAAAAGTAAATGAAAAGTATTCTAGAAAAAAGTTTATATTTTCAAAACAACTAACTTGTATTTGAATACATTTACATACTTATTAAAATTCTGACATGGCGTATCTTTCTTCAAATACAGAATGCCATGCTTATAGAGGAGTAATGTATTTGGGGGAAAACTACCTTCAAAAATGTATAATCTGTTATGTGGGCGTAAAATATTATATGCAAGAGTAGTTTCTAAATCCTCCCATTTCTCTTTCAATTTCAGATTGAAAAAGAGTATGTGAAGTATTAACTTGCTTTTGGAATGTGCCGACATTTTCATGTAACTCAGAGAATTCATTTAAAAGTGAATAAATTTGGAACAACATATTTATGTGACGAAATTCAAATCATATATGTTTCTCATATTTCGATTAAGGTTTTTAGAGATTTCAAACTCCATTATGTGAAATACAGGTTCCAATACTTTGAAATGAATTTAGTGTAATTTACAGCTGAACATTTTTATTAGTTTTTGATTTAATATTGCTTTGTTCTCTCAAATTAGTCTAAAACTGATTTATTGTAGAGAAAGTTTTTGATTTAGGAACATTAGATATAACGAATATCCTACTTAATTTAAAAAGTCGCCAGTATGTCAATGAATAACGTTGCTTTTAAAACAAATATACTATTTAAATAAAAGGGGACGCAATAAAATTCCTAAAAGTGTATTACTTACAATAATTATAAAATCATTCTTAAAAATTAAAAACATCCTATCATAAAAGAGTATAGAAACACGTTAAAATAATTAATACTTTAAAAATGAAGACAACCAAAAAATTGGCCATAATTAAAAGTATTTTATTAAAATCTCCTTTCACGACGTACTAAAATCACATGGCCATAGCGCTTTCGAGCCTTATTATGCCCTTCATCAGTGGCGAAGTGAAAATAAGAGGCGAACATGTAGGCCATATAACCGCCAGACAAAATTTACATATTAATCCATTTACATTTTTTCATTTTTAAATACGAAGCATTTAAAATATAATTTAATTATAAAATACAAAATACAATAAAAGGAAAAAAGTTCATAAATTAAATGGTAACCAATGGGAATGTCGTCAAAAAACGAAATAAAGCATCCACTAAATTTTCAGAAAATCATATAAAGTTCTGACACGTAGTGAGTCGGGAAGAAGACGCCAAGTATAATTAAGGGTCTGGACGGGATCAAAATTACAAATAGACTCACGGTAAAGATAAATAAAAATAGATTCATAAAGTAAAATATTACGGGGGTTATTGCAAATAATTAAAAGAAAAGTTTTATCAAACATAGGAAGAAAATGATCGTTAATAACATACTGCGCTAGAGCCGCGGACAGTTTACCATTTACAACATTGCGAGCATGTTCAGCTAAACTAATACCGACGGTACGTTTAGTACTACCAATGTAGAATTTACATTTATTTTAGAGATAAAATGGGGACAACGTACACCCCAGCCTGACACAAAGTTATTTTTATTCTTAAATTTATCCGAACGAATACGATTCAATAACGTAATAACGGCAAAATGAGCGGCCTTGAACTTAAATTCATGGCAAAAATGAATCAGATGACTAAAAATCGCAGGTTGATAAGGAAAACTTGATTTTTACGGCATAAGATCAGAAACAGGAATAAGGTTAGTATTAGGATGAATAAAATTATAGCGAATATGGAAAACGATTTTGTAAATTAACTCGAAAGAGTAAGCAGCCTCATGGCCACTATCGATATAAAATTGATATAGAATAAATTACCATGAAAATAAAAGTGAAATCCTACTATTTTTTGGTCGTGCTATCTTTCCACATGTAAGACACGAGTTATCAATATCGGAGTATTTCTTTCTTATCATCCTATCGCTCAGTGTTTATCAATTGGTAAAACTCGAAGAACTTTACGCAATAGTTCTTTCCGTATCTTACGAAAAAGTAAGCTGAATAAAAGTATCGGAAAGAAAAAGAACGGATAAAAGTTATATAAAAGTGTCAACAATAAATTTTAATCATTATTTTTGCATTATATGAGAAATTAGTTTAGGTTTATTATTCGAAAAAAAAATACATTGTGTGTAAGGTGCGAATACGCCAAATCTTTAACAAATGCATATATCACAGTGAAATGATATCATAGTGAATTTTTTAATATCGCAGTGAAGTAATAACTTTTCTAATATCATAGTGACTTAATATCACAGTGAAATAATGACTTTTTTCACAGCGAAATAATTTTTATTTCATAGCGAATTAACAACTTTCTGTGAATTAATATCACAGTGAACTAATTACTCTTTTTAATATCACAGTGAATTTTTTTTTATTCATAGATGTGTAGGATGCTAATTTTCTTACTGTTTCTGACAAAATTGTATTTAGTCAACGCATTATCATTGTACTGGCAGCGGGTATTGCAGCTAGTACTTTTATAAAATGATTATTTGAAATCATCATTTTTCAATACAGGAATAAAGCATATATATTGACAAAATGAAAAGTAATAAGCTGTAAAAAACACAATATTTAAATTAAAATGCAAGGTAATTGTAGAAAATTCGATTTAAACATTTATTTAAGTACAACTGGCAAAATAATACATTTCTCTATAGTGCAAAAATTAATACAAAAAAAACCCCTTAAAATGTTATGTATTCGTTTAGTTTCTACTAATTCCAGAGCCGTAAATAAACTCTTATCCACATGCAAATAACTTATAAATATTTCATACTAAAGGTCCTAACGTAACAAATCTTAAAATCTACTTCAGAGAGAGTTGACGGTACAATGCACTTTTTATAGAAAATAATACATAAAAAGTTAATTAAAAAAATCTGATGTGGGCAGCACATGACTGTCCTTATATATTGCAATGAATTTACTTCTTTTGCAGTAAAAAAAATAGGTTATTCTTGTAGTAGATACTTATATTCTTTCTAAGATATTAAATTTTCGTCAATGAGTCGTCATTTTCTTTGATTTAGCGTTATTTTTAACACTTTACAACATAGTTGAAAAGTGTTTATGACCTTGTTCATTGTGTCTGTCTGTCAGTCTGTCCGTTAGCACGATAACTGCCGTAAAAATGACTTTATCAAAATAATATTTTAGTATGTTTTTCAGACGGTCTGTGGAACCTATGGGAATATAAATGAATAATATCACCGAATTAGTTTTGGATTAAACCCGGGTTGAAAAAATGAAATACATTGAACCCTATGGGACCTAATTTTTTCAAACATATTTTAAGCGAATTTAAAATTCACAAATTGCTTCGAAAATTTTAGGATATATTAAAATTATCCATAAAATATATAAAAAAAAATTTCAGTAAAATATGTTAAGTAGTTTTTTAAATAAATATCATTTAATATAGGGAGAAAAACAAATTCAATTAAATTCTGACTCTTACTATATCCTCCAGAAAGAAAAAATATTATATAATAAATATCTTTCCAAGACTAGAATTATTTATATGTAAAAGAGGTTTCACATTTTAAAATAAATATGGTAGATAATAATTTTTCAAAATTTTAAATAAAATAAATTATTATAGTATTGTGATGAATGAAACCATTGGAAAAATGTTTGTGAATGAAATGCTGCTTTTATAGAGAGGCGATTTATATTTCGATGACGTCATTTGAATAAAGTTCATTTGTTTTCGATGAAGTTTTCAAATTTAATAAATTATTGTAGTATTGTGATAATTTTAAAAATATTACCGAGAAATGTATCGCATTTTAGAGATGTTTAAACCGGGCAATTTATATTTCAATGCCGTCATCTGAATGAAGTTCATTTTCTTCGATGACGTTTTCAAATATAATAAATTAATGTAGTATTGTGATAATTTTAAAAATATCACCGAGGAATGTATCGCATTTCAGAGATGTTTATATAAAATTGCATTGAAGTTGAAAAGTGTTTCATAAACAATGCTTTATGCATGATTGATCTTTCTTGTTATCCATTTGGCGAGATTTTCGTTACTTTGGCAACATTTAAAAAGCCGCCAAGTTGGCGACATTCCGCCAAATTCGTCGCCAAAATTTCGCCAACCGTTATGGACGGAGAAATAAATTATTCTTATAGAAGTTAAATGACTATTGGCGTTCAAATACAAAAGTAGTACTCAAAATACCTTTGCTCATGAATGGAACGAGCAAGATCCACAAGAATGATGTCACCAAATTTATTGAATGATATTACATATGAAAAGTGAACATGTTTATTTTTAATTTTTGGGATTTTTTGATAAATGTATTTGAAAAATGTACAATATCTCGAGAACGGTTCATGCTAGCGTTCTAAAGCTTATGTCAATCGTTTTTTGAATTAAATTTACATAAGAAATGATTAGTTGCGTAACTTTATTAAAGGTTTTTATTTTTTGATGATTTTTTCAATATTTCACTCGGAAAATTTAGGGGGGTTCAGAACATCCGATTGTACTTAAAAACAATACGCTTCCAGTATTTACGGATTGTAATTTCTGTACCAAATTTCATTCGAATCGCTTCCTTCATTCGTGAGTTATCGTCTCCACACACACACACACACAGACAGAGAGAGAGAGACAGACATCACCTCAAAAACGTCTGATTCGTGTTCAGGGATTCTTGAAACGTGCTCTCTCGTCGAGCATTCGAATTCGAATTTTCGACCCCGTCACAATTCTTTACATTATATGTATATAAGGAAAGTAATAAGCGTTTTACTTTCTTTAATATAAATTATTCAGATTGTATTTAATTTAATTCTTTACTTCATATTTTCATTCTAGAGCTTGATTTAATAAGGCTTTACTAAAGGATGCAAAATTTAATCTTGATTTTAAATATTTGAAACAATGAAATATCCAGTGTAGGTGTTACGTTACTTTATACACCGTGAATACTTTCCAATATAAATAGAAAATAATTATTTTTTCTCTTCTATCTCTTATAATAAAAAATAATTATTTTTCTCTTATATATTTTTTATCTTATATACCCCACGGTAAACAGTTTCTGCCAGAAAATTGAAATTTTAAAGCCTTGTTTGAAAAATAAAATGATGCATTTATATGAAAAAGCAAAATCGTAATAACGTTGGTATTTAGTTGATATCTAGTAAAAAAAAGTAAATTTTGCGAATGAGTTGGAATTTAAAATCAATATTGATGTATTTTCTCTTGTATGGAACTTGCTAAATCCATGAGAATGATGTAATAAACTTGCCACGTGGTGCTGCATATGGAAAATTAAATTTTTAGATAATACTTAATACTGTAAATTTTTAGTAAATTTATTCGAAAATTTATCTCGAGAACGGTTTATGCTAGTATACTTAAATGGGAGCCAGTCATTTCTTTATGATAAATTACTTATAATATGATTTCCTTTTCAACTGCATTGACTAGCTTCTGATTTACTTATAATTAAACATAATTTGATGTGGGACTAAAATCTGACACAAAATCGTTTTCGCTTCAATCCTTCTATAATTCATTAAATTCAGTTTAATTACACAAAATAACACACATAATTATGTGAAATGACACTGAATTTATACTTTTAATTCAATTTTTGTTTTCATATAGTAACTGGGCGTATTTACAAATGCGGCGAAGCAAATATTCGAGAAAACTAAAATATTCCGAGAACAGCTAATCTTAGAGTAATGGGGTTGGTCTTATTCTTTTTGTCATAAAAAATACGTATAAAAAAAGCATTTAGTGGATGCATTTGTCCATACATACATTCTGACTGTTTTTGCAGGTCATTTCTCTCTAAAAAAAAACGACAGGTTTCTTTTTCCAAATCGTACCAAATTTTGTGAAATTTGGTCCATTAGTTTTTTTAGCCAAAGTGGATACATAGGATTTTTGCAAGCCATTTGCATAAAAGGGCAGATTCTTTTATACCTAGTCGTACCAAAATCTAATTAGCACCAGGGTAACCCACAAGAGATTTACATATAAAATTTCATGAAATTTAATCAATAAGTATTTGAGTTAGTGGATACATACACTGCACAGACAGACATACTCACACACACCAGCCGTCATGTTAAACATAGTTTTTTCGTGTTCTAGAGGTTTCAAAACGTATAAATACGTTGAAAACTCAAGTTGCGATTTTCGATACGATTCCCTATACATTACTTGTTCTATACATTATCATATATTGCAGGGAAAGTAAAAATCTGATGTGGGCAGCACATGACTTTCCCTGCAGACCCAAATTCATATGTTCTTTATTTCTTTAATAATTCATTAGACTGAGTTTAATTGAACCAAATAACACTAAATTTGCATTTTTAATTCAATTTTTGTTTTTATTCGGTAATTGGACATTTTTCCAAAGGCGGCAAAACAAAAATGCGAAAAATCTCAAATATCTCGAGAACGGTTAGTCCTAGAGTATTGGAGTTGTTCTTATTCTTTTCCTCATCAAAAATGACGTATAAAACAAGCATTTAATTGATATATTTGAACATACGTAGCTTTTATTTAGATTTTGGCGATTTTTGAGGGCCATTTCGTAAAAAAAGGCAGGTTGTTATTTTCCGAATAATTCCAAAATCTAATCAGCACGCACCAGAATATCCCACAAGTAACTTATCTTACAAATTTTGGGAAATTAGTCAATTAGTATTTTAGCTCGAATGGATACATGAAATTTTACGGGCCATTTCGCAAAAAAAGGCGGATTCTGTTCTTACGAATCGTGCCAAAAACTAATCAGCACCAGGGTCATTTGCAAGTGACTTACCTACCAAATTTTATGAAATTCGGTCCATAAGTTTTTGAGTTAGAGTGAATACATACACTGCACAGACAGACACACACACAGACGTCACGCTAAAAATAGTTTTTCGTATTCTAGAGGTCTCGAAACGTGTAGATCCGTTGAAAACTGGAGTTGCGATTTTCGTCATGATTCCAATACTTTCCCTATACATTACCATGTATTGCAGGGAAAGTAAAAAATAATTTCGTCCCAAATAATTGAAGTTCCAATGTTGACACATTGTAATAACAGTCATTCGCAATGACTCACTCATTTGCTCACGAGATGTAGTGTCTAATCTTGCCCGCGCACACACACACACACACACAAAATTCAAGATGCTCAAATGTATAAATCCGTCTAAAATTAACATTTTCGGCCCGCTAAAATACTCTTCCGAAGGATTATACTGCAATGGTGGAAAAAAAAATTTAGGATGAGGAAAAAATCGCCAGTTCTAGAAATTTCCCGGATATAAAATTATGCTAATCATATGGCAGTGACTTGAGGTTAATACGAACATTTCTCAGTACAATTCACATTTTAATAATTCCAAAACTGATTTAGATATGCTGTTTAATAAATTTTAATAGAATATAGTTTGGAAAAAAGTATAAGACCAACCGTTTTTCCTGACATCACACCCAAAATATGCATTTTCTATTTTCTTCATATAGTAGCTTTGAATATTTCACACACTTTTACCCAATGATCTTTGACGTTTGTCGGATCATCAAAATGCAAAGAATCTTATACATCTTTCTGAAATCGAAATTGCTGTAAAGCTCTTAAGAAAATTAAGTTTCTTTCTCTTAGGTCCTGTCTTGAATCATTGGAGTGTTTATCATATTCCATGCGAGTGCGTTCTTGGTTATGTTGGTCAAACAAAACGAGCTTTTAAATTTCGTATTAAGGAACACACAAGCCATATTTCTAAACAAGCAAGTCTGTGGTTGAATATTCTTGAGTTTTAATTTCCAATCAGATCATTTTACTCCTAATGCCATATTCGTATTGGATTGCCTCGAAATTTTCTCGACTGTTTCTCAGTCAACCTCCCTTATTAATGACCATTGTCCTTCCTCCTCTTCTGCTAGAAAATGTCCGATTTAATTCTTCATTTTAATTTGATTCCTTTTTCTTATTTCGATAATTTTCATCTTTTTATTTCATTTTATTTTCTCGTAGCATTTGTTGACGTTGTTAGCTCTTTTATCCTTTATCACCTTTCAAAACGTCAACGAATACAAGATTGAAATCCGAATTCAAGCAGTGTTGCTCATAAGTCGAAAGATTATCCAAAAGCGATGAGAGAGAGTCGTGATTATACACAATGATAATGCAAAAATTCAGAGCATCGTATTTCAAGCAGTGCAGTGAGTCCTTATTTTAAATATTAAAATGTTTTAGAAAAAATGAAAAAGCTGACTCCAAATGTCAGAAAAAGAGGCGGCAAAAATTCCAGTCATGCTGAGCAACAGACCTGGCAAACAGAGGTATGTGCCAGTCTTCGTACATATTAGGTCAATTGTTAATCATTGGAATAAGATTCAAACGACCTGATCTCACACGGTACTTTTCTCCTCCTTAAGCGTTTATTAAAATTAACTATATTTCAATTATGGCAATAATAGGTGTGAATAAATAATATTTATTTTGGTTAAAGTGAAAAATGTGTAATTTAATGTGTAGTGTTTTAATTAATGATCATGTTATGGCACTCTTGCAAAGAAGTAATGGTGGGTTTTGAGGCCACGATATGCAGCGTACGAACTATACGATTTACGACCACTATTAATTAAGATTAATGAGTAAATCCATAAGTTCATTTATATTTAAAAAGTAAAACAACTTGATCTTTCTTTCACCATACTCTGTTTTACCACTTTTTACTTTCCCTGCAATACATGGTAATGTATAGGGAAAGTATTGGAATCATGCCGAAAATCACAACTCGAGTTTTCGACGGATCTACACGTTTCGAGACCTCTGGAATACAAAAAAACTATTTTCAGCGTGACGTCTGTGTGTGTGTCTGTGTGTCTGTCTGTGTGTCTGTCTGTGCAGATTTTGTATCCACTCTAACTAAAAAACTAATGGACCGAATTTCACAAAATTTGGTAGGTAAGTTACTTGTGAGCGAGTCTGGTGCTGATTAGTTTTGGGTACGATTCGGAATAAAAGAACCCGCCTTTTTTTTGCGAAATGGCCCGCAAAAGCTTGTATCCACTCTAGCTGAAAAACTAATGGACCTAATTTCACGAAATTCGGTAGATGTGTCACGTATAGGTCACCATGGTGCTGATCAGATTTTGGTACGATTCAGAAAAAAATAACTTGTCTTTTTTTGCAGAATGGCCCGCAAAAATTATCAAAATCTAAACTAAAAAGCTACGTATGCTCAAATATATCCATTAAATGCTTGTTTAATGCGTAATTTTTAACGAAGAAAAGAATAAGACCAACCCCATTACATTAGGACTAGCCGTTCTCGAGATATATTAGTTTTTTTCGTATTTTTCCACGCCACCTTTGAAAATAAGTCCAGTTATCAAATGAGAACGAAAATTGAATTAAAAGTGAATTAAATTTAATTGAAATAAATAGAACGTGGATATAAGTTTGCAGGGAAAGTCATGTGCTGCCCGCATCAGATTTTTCTTTTTCTATATAGATTTACGCCTTTTCTATTATCTTGTTCACAATTCATATACAGAGGTATTTAAAAATATTGCAGTTCTTTCAGAAGCGTGCGGGGAGGCGAAGCAACAGAAACAAGGTTCCACTCACATTAAATATCAATATATCCATCCATTAAAGCATTTTTTTAATTTACAGATTGTTACACCGTAAAAATGCCTCCTTTAATCGTATCTTAGCAGTCAGTTTAATTATACCACAGTTCTAAACCTCCTTAAAATTGTTTTTACTCTGAAATGACCATGTACAGCGCTCAAATTCCTGCTTAAGTTAGAGCAGTGGTTCCCAAACTGGGGTCCGCTACGAGGTTTTAGGGAAGGTCCGCGAACAACACGCAATATTTAATTAATCAATAGTTAGCTTTAAAAAAATAAAATTCATTATTTTTCTCCACTCTTATTTTAATTTTAGTTTTTAAAATTAAATAATAATGAAATTTCTCTGAATAACTTTGAATTAAATACATTCATGAAATTAATTTCAAACTGATAGGTTATATCTTCAAACAGAATTAAATTGTTTGGGAGTAGGTTTCGTTTTCTCATAATGCCATGATTAACGGTGAGGATACTCTGATATAGCTCGGACGTCAAAGGACTTGTAACTTCGAACATTACTACTAGAGACCGGACTACTAGAGAATACTACTAGAGACCGGATGACGTCAGCTTTGAATAGAGGGGGACGTAGCGAACGTCTCCCGCCTCTCCCCTTGCATTATGGCTGTAAGGGGTCCAAGAAATTTTTTTTTTCTCTGAGGGGGTCCGCGGACCGGAAAGTTTGGGAACCACTGGGTTAGAGCATTCGCAGAGAGTCTTTCTTCTTGCTGTTAATATTGTCACTGTGCCAAGTTTTTGCAGTTAGCATTGAGCCGAAGCTAGCTTCTCTTGCTTCATCTCTGAGCTTCATCTCTGAGCTTCATCTGCTTCATCATTTCTTTCAAGACCCAATAGCCTTGCTTTTGAAATATCGTAGAAGTACGTACCTTATTTAGATATTCGCCTGATGTTCTGTTTCCGGTTAAAAACAAATTTTGAAGTTTTTTCCTTTATTATAAAAATATTGCTTATTTTGCACTTAAAAATGATAATTCTGTGTTTTTCTCAGCGTTTCTTTAATTACTATATAGGAATATTTCTTTTTGGGAAAAAACAAAAACATAACCTTCGATACAAAACTGGTATAAGTGCGCATTTTTACTTTCCCTGCAATACATGGTAATGTATAGGGAAAGTATTGGAATCATGCCAAAAATCACAACTCGAGTTTTCGACGGATCTACACGTTTCGAGACCTCTAGAATACGAAAAAACTATTTTTAGCGTGACGTCTGTGTGTGTGTGTCTGTGTGTGTGTCTGTGCAGATATTGTATCCACTCTAACTGAAAAAGTAAGTGACCGAATTTCATAAAATTTGGTAGGTAAGTCACTTGTGGGCGAATCTGGTGCTGATTAGTTTTGGATACGATTCGGGATAAAAGAATCCGCCTTTTTTTGCGAAATGGCCCGCAAAAACTTGTATCCACTCTAGCTCAGAATCTAATGGATCGAATTTCACAAAATTTGGTAGATATGTCGCTTGTGGGTCACCCTGGTGCTAATTAGATTTTGGTATGATTCGGAAAAAATAACCTGCCTTTTTTTGCAAAATGGCCCGCAAAAATCGACAAAATCTAAAACAAAAAACTACATATGCTGAAATATATCCATTAAATGCTTGTTTAATACGTAATTTTCAACGAAGAAAAGAATAAGACCAACCCCATTACGCTAGGACTAGCCGATCTCGAGATATTTTTGTTTTTTCTCTACGTCACCTTTGAAAATGAGTCCAGTTACCAAATGAGAACGACAATTGAATTAATAGTGCATAAAATTTAATTAAAATAAGAGAATGTGTATATAAGTCTGCAGGGAAAGTCATGTGCTGCCCACATCAGATTTTTAAAGTAGAAACTATTTAACTACAGCAGACGATAATTTAGTTAACAATATAACAATCTGCTGCCAAATAAAACTATTTTGATTTATTTTGAATCAAAGTCATTCAAGCAATGTGTAAACATCCTCCGTATTGAGCCTATCTTCTATTGATTTGGTACTTGTCATATAATTCTTTATTTCGTTTCACGTGTTTTCGTGTCATAAATGAAGATAATGAATGGCAAATTCTATTTCTTTTCACCCTTCCTACATTATAGAGAATGGGTAAACGAAAAGCCTTAAGATGAGGTTAAAATAAATCGAATTCTTCAATCTGAATAGTTTCACACACTTCAAGCGTCCTTGAATATAAATCAACCATTTTTGGAAATCTCCGTGTGTGTTGACAGATCTGAATGAAATTCAGTGCGATGATTTTAAACGGAAAACAAAAAATAAAATAACTATTTATTTTCGGAGAAATAGAACGAAGGAAAGAAGCTATATTTTCCGAACATTTTCGATTTGAAAAATCGAGAAAGCATTATAACAAAAATTATATAAAATGCTACAGAAAAAGTTGTTTTATATAAATTTTTAATCAATAATTGGTTGACGTGTTTTAAAAAAACTAACGAGTTTAACGAGTTAGAAGCGTACGAGTTTAACGAGTGAATGGGAATGGGACAACCCGGTGGTTACCGCGTGGGGATGGCACTCGGACGAGCCGAGTTCGATTCCTGGCTCTTCCCAAATTTTCTCAGTATTCACGCGGAGTACGGGCACGTTAAATATGTAGGTCCGAAAGTCCTTCCAAATGGTTGGAGGTAGTGGAAGAAGGGTGTTTCTCTTATAAATGTCTTCCCTTTCCCTTTACTGATTACGGTCTAAATTAAGTAGGACTTCCTAGCCGTCCAACCTTACACCTTCGTACAGGTCTGGGTCGAAGAAAAAGTAAGTGAACGTAAAAGTAAGCAAACTTAAATTTGTGTCTTAATAAGTAACGACACTTTGTGCAAAAGATAAGGAAAAACTCAAGTGACGTAATTAAATACGTATTAATTAAACAACATAGCATACAGCTGTTTCGTCGATACGATGGTTCTCCTCCTTCAGAGCAAGATAGAACTCGAAGTCAAAGCCTAAACTCAGAGTCAACAAACCCGAAGCCAAAAAGATCCAATGGGCCACGTAAATTACAGAAACAACTGAAAGATAAAGACGCAAAAAAATGGAATGTAAGGCCTGTTGATACCTGGGAAATTAATAAAATTAGTCCATTAACCTAGTACGCCCATTAACCCATGTTGGTCTATCTCGCACCTCGAAACGGCTATATTTGGCTTTGTTTCATTAGCTTGTGCTTAATTACTTTTTTCGAGTTTCTCCTTAAATTTGTGTCAGTTTCCTTCGAAAACTATTATTTACCTGTAGCGAAAGTTGCGGATTAGACACATCAGATTGTTCTAATCTTCACCGCGTGACAAATGCACTCAGCAAAAATTCTTAAAGAATCATCAGAGATCAAAGCAAACTCTGTTTTAATGTGAACCCAAGATTACCTTAAATCTTTTTCCAACGTTTAAAACCCTTTATGTCCCAAATTATGATATTTTTAGAAAACTTGTGCAATATATTTTTTTTTATGCTTAATTTAACTGTAGAAAGACACACAAAAATTGAGATTCATTTACAATAATTATTTTTATTGTAATAACACAGAATATTACACGGGACTTTAAAGTCCCGTCAGGATTTATGTTCATTACATTGCCATTACATCCATTAGTATGAAGAAGAAAAAATATTAAATATAAATGAAAAGTAATATATTTTTATACAATTAATTATGGTATTGATAAAAGCAGTTCTTTTTTTCATTAACACAAAGAAATACTTTGCATAATGTGCACTGAGAATGTGGTCGTGACTCAATTTTTTTCGAAGCACAAAACTCACACCGTCCTCTATTTTTTACAAATACTGGCCAATGTGCATTGTTTTGTTGTCTTATGTCATCAGAAACAGAAAAATTTGCTATCTTGCGTTTATTTGGGGGTGGTAATTCACTTATCTCTCCAGCATTTGATCTAGGTCTTCCCCTTTTCTTCGAAGACACTTTTGACATTGTTATTAGACCTTGTGTTACCCTTCGTTTGTATTCTAGAAGAGGTATTTTATCCTATATGTCACAGTAGCAAATATACGAGTTTACTATTGCAATTTCTATAATACCGAAAAAAAGACGATGCCACCACTTTTGGCCTTTCTATAGTGATTTTAGCATGTCACTTTTATCCACGCCTCCCATATGACTGTTATAATCTCTTACTATTGTAGGAGCTGGTATATCCATAATTGAACCATCTTTTTGTTTTCTTTGAATTTTACAAATTTCAGTTCCATGGTAATTGGACAAGAAAAAAACACAGCGGTTGTCTTTCCATTTGAAGTATGAAATTCCTTGGTCTGTTATGCGACAGTCAAAATCACCCCTTTTCAAAGCTTTGTCTACTGCAAGAGACGGTAAACCTTTACGATTACTTTGTATAGTTCCACATGCATATATACCAACAAATTTTAGATATTCATACAATTCCACAGAGGAAAAAAAGCTATCCATCATTATGATGTGATTTTTATTTACAAGAGATTTTGTTAATTTTTGAACTATACTCCCTCCTAGACCAAATCTTTTCAATTCTGAATCATCTTTTCACTGATATACTTCAAATTCATACATGTAACCTGACATATCTGAACGACACCATAGTTTGTATCCTTTTTATTGGTTTTTTAGGATTGTACTGTTTGAGCGTCGAGCGTCCTTTGAATAATATCAAGCTTTCGTCTATACTTTGTGTTTGATGAGGCATTCTCAGTGATTGAAAATTTTTATTTAGTTTATCCATAAGTGGTCTAATTTTATACAGTCTATCAGTATTTTGCTTTGGTATTACTTCATTGTCATTTACATGCAAGTTACCTAATATCTGGAAATACCTATTTCGTGAAAGAGTATCAGGAACAACAGGTACAGAATAATCTATATCACTGCTCCAATAATTTCGTACTCGAGGTAAACGGTGGTAGCTAAATAGCATATTTAGTCCCAAAAATCCATAAAATTCCTCTTTAGAAATAGGCTTTATATTCCTTTGTTTTTGATTTGAATAGAGGTTTGTTTGAAATACAATATTACTTATAATTTCATCGTCTAAAAATGTTAAAAAAAATCGGTAGGCAATGTTTTACCTTCGAAAGATGATGCACATGTTCCATGAGATAAGCTAAATAGAGGGATAGTTGATGTACAATCTCTTTTCTTCCAAATTCTTTTTGGTGTCATTTTTTCACTTTCAGTGTCTTCACTTGAATCGCTTTCAGAGTCAGAAATTTTATGAATGTTTGTCGCATTCAAACTTTGATTATTTGTTTTATTTTGTTCTGGTGAATCTTCGTCAGAACTACTATCCTCTTCTGATGTTTCAACATCAGATGGTAATTCGTCCCAGATAATTTTAATTTCTTCCGGCGTCAAGCCTTTTCTTCGTCTATACATTATTCTAACAAAACAGAAATCGAAAGTATTTTGTAAAAGGGAGAAAAACTCTAAAAATTTGTAAATACTCAAAGACAAAACAAAAAACCATTAAGAAATCCAATACTTCATGATAATTGAATATATTCAAGTGATAAAAATAAATTATAATAAAATGCAATAACAAAAATTCATTTCAAAAAAAAATTATTCATTTTTCACCAGGACCTTTATGACCCAACGGGACTTCAAAGTCCCGAAAGAACAAGAACAGGTCGTGTTAGAAAATTTTCACTGAATTGGTTATATTTTGAATTAAAATTACAAGAAAGTTCGTAAAGAATAGGTAAAAAAAATATAAAGTACTTACCAATCAATATTCTGTTGTTACGAAGCTTGGAAGTACGTCAATAGCTTTCTAGCAAAATGGCCATTCAAACTGAGCGTATGACGAAATTGTTCACACATATCCATGCGGAACAAACCGTTTATATAGTGCTGCTTTCTACTGATCATTAGAAGAAGGTTTAAATGAAAGAACTTTAAAAGTCCCGTTGGAATTCATGGAAGACTTTTAATTTTATTTGACTTTATATTAATTGGGACTTACAAGTCCCGTCGGAGCATA
>OX578137.1:15484707-15504707 GCA_951213105.1 Amaurobius ferox
CTTATTTTCCATAATTAAGTGTTGAAGATCCAGACCATTCGACTGACCCAAAGGTTTAAAGTAGCCGTTCGAGTGGCCGGCCATAATTAAGTGTGTAAAGTACCAGAAAATGTACCCGCCGTTGCCCTGGATTTAAAATGAGCTGTCGTGGCGTGGACGTGTTTGCACTCACGCAACATTTTAATTTTTATTATAACAGAGCGTATTGTTAAAACTGTATTTGGTTTTCAGGAATTCGCTGAGTTCGGGTGTGGTATTTATCAAAGGTTTGTATCTTAAATAAAGTGCAACGCCGTGTATATTCTCTATTAACAGAAATAAAATATAAAAAATGTGCAATATTTCGGGAATGGTTCATGCTACCGTTTTAAAGTTTGTATCAATCGTTTGTCGTTTTCTAATGAGACATTACATAAGAAATGACTATTTTCGTAACTTTATTAAAGGTTTTGATTTTTTAATGATTTTTACAAAAATTTCACTCGAACATATAGGGGGTTCTGAGCATTCGATTGTATTTAAAAACAATAGACTTACAGTATTCACGGATTGTAAATTTTGTACCAAATTTCGTTCGAATCGCTCCATTCATTCGTGGGATATCGTCTCCAGACTCACACACACACACACACACAGACATCCCCTCAAAACCGTTTGATTCGTATTCAGGGATGCTTGAAACGTACTCTCCCGTCGACTCACTGACACACACACACACACAAAGAGAGAGGGGGGGGAGAGAGACATCACCTCAAGGCCGTTCGATTCGTGTTCAGGAATGCTTGAAACGTGCTCTCTTGTGGAAAACTCGAGTTCGAATTTTCGACCCCGTCACAATACTTTCCTTATACATTATACTATGTATATAAGGAAAGTAAAAATTGTTGGATGTGTGTGCATGCACGGCTACGTTCATTTTTTATTCCGGCAACCTCGGGTGTATTTTATAGTTTCTAATAAATAAGCGTCCGCTATTTAAATAATGCCAATATCGATAACAGCCATCAGTTCCCAGTCGTCTGTTTTGAACTAACATCATTCTCGCATTACAAATAAATAAAAATACTTGAAATCACAAAAAAGTTAATTTATATCCGAAAAACGTATTCCTATATCAGCAAATTTTTATCCAATGTTTCTAGAAATTCTACTACATTCTACTCCAATCTATTCTACTACTACCAAACTAATTCTATCCACCATAGACAGTTTTACATGAATGAATGTTAAACCGATCCAAACGTGATCTTAGAAAGTACGACAATTTAAATTCCCCTAACATACATAGACTTGGTCGATAGCAAGAGTGCGATTCTTTTCAAGTGGCCAGGCATTTTCTGTTTTATATAATAATATTCTGTAATTATTCGCCTATATGTTGGCCAAAGAGTGAACCATTTTGCCGTCATACAACCATAGAGGTGAAAGTAAGAAGTTAAAACTTCATGCAAAACGCCAATATCGCTTGAGACAATCATTCATGTGGCGCTGGTATAATATAAGTAGTCCTGCATGGTATGCATTTCTATGGCGAAAGGCCTAAAATATTTATTTAAACTGTCAATTTTGTATAAATAAATTATTAGCGCAATGCAAAGCAGAACTGAAACAATAAAGAATATTCCTAAGTATTCACAATATTTTTACTTTTCAATTTATTTTTGTCTATCTGTATTCTGTTCTCTACCCTACAACTATGAAAAAATAACTCTTCATTTAAAAATAATCAAAAATACATATACTAAATACTACGCCTTTCTATTGTGTCAAATAATAGTTGAAGCTACTTTGCTAACACTAGCGACACCTAGATATAATTCTCAAAGCATTATGGCATTTCCAAACGTGTCATCCATAGGAGTTTTATCTTCTTCTTTCTAATTCCATACATACAACGTTGCTCCGGAGCACCACAGGAGACGCAACACACTGTCTCCATTTTTTGAAGAAAAAAAGTTGAGAGTAATAAATTAAAATCAGAAAAGGTAAAAGTAGAATGCAATGATAATAAATATTAGAACCATGGAGGTAAAGGCAAGGCGTTAAAACGCCATTCATTCCCTTCTTTCTACCTTCGTAAATGAACCCTCAAAAATATTTACTTAGATTTACTCGGTTTGCATTTATGTGGTACTTCCACAGAACCAAACTATCGTGTCAATCGAGGTTTAAGGGTAGCCATTACTCTTAAAATCTTGAAAAACATATATATTTTTTTAAATAATTATTATCAATTATAAATTCTGATCATTATAAATTCTGAATATTTTGAACACACATACAATTCCAAACATAAATTTATATTTGAACGCGTTTTCCTTAAAACGACATATGTTTGACCTTGCGCACAAGAACCGTTTGATGAATTATCATAAAATTTTATATGTTTAGTAATAGTAATTATTGTCCAATAATTATACTAGATTTATATATGTAATTTATAAAATAAAAATTTTGAAAACAAAAATATTGTTAAAATCCTGAAAAATAAAATCATTAAAAATTAAAATAAATAAATAATACTGTATGCGTATTTTATGAGTATTATCACTAATAACTCACGAAACTAGTTTGATTATATATATAAAAAAAATTCAAGATATGATCACAACATGATTTTATCAACACAAACTTGATAGATAAATTATAATTACTTTTTATAGAATATTTTTCAATTTTTTTATGTTAAAGAATATTATTTTTTTACTCTAAAAATTTCATACCAATAGCTTCAACAAATTTTATATTTAAAAAGTTGTTTAAAATAAATTTTATTTTTAAATGGCGTTGATTTTGTCGACGTTTCGCATTTTAAGAGTAGAGCATGTCCCTTAAGTGTTTTTGGTGCATTTGCTCAATAGAATAATAATTGGAGAAAAAAGTACTTTATATATATTTTAGTTTATTTTAATTAGTGGAAGTTAAATTGCTGCATGATCGATTTGTATTATTTTATTGATTACAATTTTTTTTTTAAAGTTAATTTTTTTTTAATTTACACAGCATATAAAAGAATATCAAAAACTTCTTTTTTTAAATAAATTTAACTGTTTTACACTTTTATGTTTGAAAGTTTTTAGCCAAAGGGCAAATACTTCTTCATACAGAATAATGCTATCAAGTTTCTAACTACGTGCGTTCAATTAAATTCTAAAAATATCTATCCTGTGTGTTCCTGATTTTTACACAATATTTTTAAATATAACATTTCAAATAGATACATGCATTTGTTTTAGTTATTTTGTTCGCATCTTATCTCTTATCAGTGACATAAACACCTATGTTACATACAGCAGTTATTTTTTAGATGTCAAAACTAATGACTTGCTCGTTAGATATGATGGCTATAAAGTGACTGTTAAAATGTTATTGTTAAAAAAGTGCTCACAGGCGGCGAGCATTGCAGCTACTGTAATTTCATTCCCATTTTCTGAGATGTTGTCACGATTTAAGCCAGTGATTTCCATTCAGGGTTCCACACGCCATGTACGGAGCTCCTTGAGAGTTTACAAAACTTGCAAAGAAGAAAATACAATTTATCACCTTTTTTCGCAATTAAGTTAAAAAAATTTAAGACTATTAAGGTTATTATCATCATCATCATCATCGTCACTCATCGTGCCTAGTGGCACATAAGACCTTCAGCTTGCTTCGTCACCCTGGTCGAGCCTGTACCGCAGTCCTTGCTTCTGACCAGCTCGCCCATCCCATCAGATTTCCCTCTTGGTTTCCTTCAAGATAGCTTGGGTCAATCCCGAGATCTTTTCTCTCGGGCGCCCAAGTAAATGCCATAGCAGGGATGTTATGATGTAGCATTAAGACAAGTCCAGTCCATTTCCATCTATGGTTTTTATTTCCATCTCTATTGTTTTTGTCCAGTGCTCTTGTAGAGTTCAGTGTTAGTAATAACATAAGGTCAAAATACTCCCAAAATTTACCTCAGACATTTAGTCTGCCAGGCATTCAACCAGGTATTCAACTTATTGCATTATCCCTTTGTTCATTCCCATGTTTCGGCTCCATACAATAAAAGGCTAAGGAATTAAAAAGTTTGAATTTGGTTTTTATTATTCACGTGATAGTTAATACTTAAGAAATGAAGGTTTTACTTGGGAATAGAAATTTTATTGAGGCGGGAAAGTTTTGTAGTGGTAAACAATTCAGCTGGTAGAACGTTGTCGTTGCTATTAGTAATAATCACGTTTGCTTCTGTTAAAGCGTTTAAAATTTGCAGGTAAACGTTACATTACACAAGCACAATATTAATTTATTGTTAAACTATTTATTGTTAACTTTGCTCGATTTTAGCCTTTTGCTTACGGGTGGGACAGCGTCAATCGCAAACGAAGTCCCCTGTCCTTTTACCTGTCAAATACCTGCCTTTTTGAGAGGTTCTTCGTTTGCGATGGACGCTCTCCCACTTCGTTGTCCCGCTGCCGATCCTTCTTTGCAGGCATTGATGTCCTTGGACGCCAATGCCTGAAAAGGAGAATCGAACTGTTTGGGATAGGGTGTGTCAAATACCTGTCTTCATGGGAGGTTCTTCGTTTGCGATAGACGCTGTCCCACCCGTAAACAAAAGGTTAATGGTCGATCCATAGTTACTAAACAGAAATAGACATTCTTTTCATATTTTATTAAAAAATACAAGTTGATTTTTCTTTATAAACCCTACTGAGTTACACGTCTATTTTGTAATTTACCGCCAGAATAGCCTAAAATGCGTCAGCGAGGTAGAGATTTCAAAAAATTAATGTGAAATTTTTAAAGGATTCTTCCAATCAGAAAAAGTTGGGAATTATCGATATTAACAAAGATACGAGTATTAACTGTATTGAATGGTCTGGAATTTATTTATGATGACTTGGATGATCTGGAATTAATGATCATGATTTGAATGATCTGGAATTAATGGTGATGATTTGAATGGTCTGGAATTAATGATGGTGGCTTGAGTGGGTTGATGACTTGAATGCGTTGATGACTTGAATGGGTTGATGACTTGAATCGGTTGATGACTTAAATGGACTAATGACTTGAATGGTCTGGAATTAATAGTAATGACTTGTATAGTCCAGCTACTGCGTTGGTGACAGTATGAATAGTTGATTAGAAGGTGTCGCACGTTTTCAGAGGAAGAGTTGGCTAGCCTCTTCTTTAGGATAATGTCAGTCTGTTCTTTTATCCTGATAACTGAGACTACTTTCCCCCTCCGAAACAGGTTGATACTTGGCCAACTATTACTGTTTATACCCTGCCTGCTTAACGAAATATTTTAGTTTCGGAATATTTTTTAGAGTTGAAAGAAGCTTTATTTTCAAATAATCCAATATGCATGACCGGGTTGACCGATAAAATATCCGTTACTGAAATATCCCCCTATTCCCTGTTACTTAAAAGCAGGAGTCACTCAGCCGTATTCTGGATTTAAGGAAGATACGCTGTTTGCAGACCTAATCTTTTATTTTGCCTTAAACCTCACGAACCAGAGTAAATAGTTTCTTGTTTGAAATTCTCTCCGAAGAATAACAGATCGATGTACGAGAATAGAAACACAAAGTAGTTTTAAGTTTTATTCTTTGGAAAATCTTGTTTGCTGGTGCTTTTCACACCTTTAAAATTTATATACCTTTGTTTTCGTCTGGAAGTGTTTAGAATTTTGAAATGAGATTAGTATGTTTAAACATTTTGAATTCGATATTAAAATGAAATAGAATTATGATATACTTCAGCGTTTGGTACATAATTTTATTATAAAAGATGAACGTAGACTTCGACTTGACTGTCTAAAAAATACCAGAGGTATTCGACGTTCTTATGCATTCTAACTTGTATTTGCATTCGAGTTATTGATGAAAAAGCCAATTTCAGGTATACCTAAATACGAATCGAGCCATTTTGAGGTAATGCCAGTGTGTGTACATGTATGTCCGTGTGTATGTGTTTGTATGTATATTAGTGTATGTGCTAGTGTGTGTGTCTAAGTCTGTGGACGCGATATCTTACGAATAAAATAAATGTTTCGAAATAAATTAGGCGCGATTATTACAACCAGTGAATACTGGAGCCCTATTGATTTTAGACATGATCAAATGTTTGGAATAAACGCTCGTCCCCAATTTTCGAATGTATTAAAAAAATAATAAAAAATCAGGGGTTTTCAATAATGATAAATAATTATTTCAGATGTAATTTTTTATTTGAAAACGAATGAAACCAGTTTTAAAGCGCCATTCATGAGCCATACTTGAGATATTGTACGTTTTCAAATAAATTTATCAAAATAAAAATTAATGAAATTAAAAAAAGTCCACATGCAATATTACTTTCTTTCCACACTTTCGACACTTTTCACATAAAATGCAATGCAACACATTTGATACAATTATTCTCTGGAATCTAGTTCATTCCATTCACGAGAGAAGATACTTTATGTATTATTTTTTTATTCTGACATCCAAAATTTCGCCAATAGTCATTTATTTCGAGATATTCATTACCACCTAATTGCATTTTGATGAAGATTCTGCACATGACTATGAATAAATCACTTAAAATTGCTGAAAATGTTCAATTACAATTAACGTGGGTGGTGTTAATTCAATTCCAAAATCACTGTGCGGTGGATTTTGTACGCCATTATTTGCTCTGTGAAAAAAAGTACAGACATTGCATTATGTAGGGAAAGTCATGTGCGGTCCACATCAGATTCATGATCTTGGGTTTTCAACCCTCAATATATCAGTTTCTAAACATTATTTTCTTCCGGATAAGAGCTATATGGGGAAAAATGTTATGTTATTTAAAATAATTTTGACACATTTCTCAATTTTGTGTCTAGTTGTGTTATTAATGACGTCCAATATCAAAGGAGTACAAAAAAAATGGCGCTTCTGCAGCATTTCATGGCTATCGGAAAAGAAAAAGAGAGAAATGAAAGAGAGATAAAATTACTCTCATTTTTCATGCAAAGATCGCTGTGAATTTTATAAACGTTACAGCTATTTTCTCTGCAGAAAGTTGTTTATGTTTCAATAATTTAATTGCGAAGCCTAACGAAAAATGAAATAGAATAATTACTTTTCTACTAGCGCCTGTCTTTATTTGCGTTGAAAATTAATTTTGCTGCATGCAAAAGTAAAGATATTACAATTGCTTTGAATGCAGAATATTAAAAAGTGATTCGAAAACTCTCTGTACAAACTTGAATAGGAGATAGGGAACATTAAAACAAACATTTTTTGTTAATGAATGTATAACCACAGACGTCACACTTTGGTGTCAGAGTACGATATTCGTCGGCAGGAAAATTGGCTACATTTTTCGCCACCATCATTCATAACACGGAAAGGCTGCCTATACAAATTATAGCCCCCCCCCCCTCCGTACAAAATTATATCACGGGCTCACTTTCATAATTGATTTTCGTTTCTTTGTAAATGTTTCATATTTTATCCTCCCTTAAAAGAGTTATAGGGGTTCTGGACTCCTTCCCCTTGGTATTTGCCCCCTCCTTATGGTAATGAAATATGTTTGTTCCCCATGGGAATAGAATATGTTTGCCCCCCATGGGAATGGTGAATGGAACATGTTTGCCCCCCTACCCTAAGGAAAAGTATAAACTCGTACTTTTCCTTATTCTCTTATTTATTTTAAAAGTATAGTTATTTTTAATTTAGTTTATATGACATAAAATTCAACCGCAGTTTTAGATATTTTTACAATAGTTAAAATTAGTTTTACATTTTAACAATGAGAATAAAAATGTGTAACTGGCTGCTGTATGCATGAAAAAATATCTCTATATTTAAAAAAAAGCTCGGTGCAGCCGCTGACCAAATCCTTTTAAAATAGAAAGATTTTCTGTCAAGGCTAGCGCCGGACCTATGGCAACAAATAATTCGCAATGTGTCGTGATGATTTAGAATATTGTTACGAACATATCCTCTGGAATCGCGAGTGTACACGCAGGATACAAGAACGAGTCCAAGTTTCTGGATAACTTACATTTATTCACAAGCACAAAGTAAACAGGAACAATATACAATGAACAGCACTTAAATGTTTAGCTAATTACACAAAATAACTGATATTATTCACAGAATGTTGACGAAAGTAATTTTACAAAACAGCAGCGACTATTCTCAAAACATTGACAAAAATAACATAGCTCGTGTCACGTCAACTCCACTGCAACGACAGGATGAGTCTTTTTATAGTCTCGCTATAGAAACCTCTGGAAATCTCTCCATATCTCCTACACTAATCGTTATTTCGTGAAGTTTCTGGAACATTCTGGAAGTCGGCAAATGTCGAAACATCCCTACTCGAGAAGCGAGTTACGGGGATTGGTGAGCGTCAACGAACAGAGACGGAGCCCTCGTATTAAAAGAAATTAAAAAAAAATTCTCTATTGGCATATTCAAGTAGATAAAAGAAAAAAGGTTTTATTACATTCTGGAATATTAGTGATAAATTCATAAAAAATTGTATGCCCTCCAAAAGTTATGTGATTTGGACCTAAAAAGAATGAACGAATGTCTTTTCACAGACGAATCAAGAATTTTTTCCCTGCATGAGACCCATCTCAGTAGTGGATGTCGGTGTTGAGGCCTATGGTCTTATCGCGTTGCTGGAGTATTGTCTTAGTATTTCTTTTCTTCTCTGTGTTCTCCCACCTCGGTAGTGGGAATCGTATGTTAAGGCCTTTGGTAAAATCGTGTTACTGGGGTATTGTTCCAGCCTTCTGTTTTCTTGGTGTTCTTGATCCTAGTGGTGGTTCCTTAGGTTCAAAGCTGCAATCTCTGCCATGTGCTGATAATTTTATTATTTTTCGGTCTCATCTAATCACTTCCCTTTTTAGTCTCCCGCATCTGTTTCCCTCATTTCCATGCTTTAATCTACCCTGCCACGTCCTTTTTCAGGAAGAAGATTGCAGATTCTATGGAAGGGGCCTCTCCTGAAGCAGCATATATGCAGGTCTCCTTCGAGTTGCTCAGGTTGGTTTTAGCTCTAGACAACCCCATCCTGCCTCCCTCCAAGTAACTTTCTCTTCCAGCTTCATCTTCCGGCTTCAGGCTCCAAGATCCTAGGGCTGCCAGCCAAGAGGTCTCCCCTAGGTCGCAGCCCATGCTGCAGTGTAAGTATCTTCGCCCTGCGTGCGCTTTAATATTACTTAGTTAAGCTGCGCTGGTCGCTTTGGATTTTTCCCAGTCTTTATTTTAGTTGCTTAGTAATATTCTGTTTCTAGTCTTATGCTTACAGTTCTTCTAGTCGCCCAGCCAGAACGGCTAATGCCTCCCATCCAGGCGTAACCATGTCTCTTCCTTGGCTTATTAGTCTAGTCAACGGCTTCCTTCCCCTGTTTTTCTCCGGTGTCAGGCTTCTCTTAGTTATGTAGGTCTCAGTTTTAGTTACTTATATTTATGTTCCCTCTCTTTTTCTTTCTCCCTTTTTTGGCCTGTCTTTCTTCCGATTAGGTTTTGGGTAAGCGTGAGGGTCCCCGTCCTGGACTCTTTTCTGCTCCCTTGTCTTTCCACAATTGCACTTGCTAGGTTTTGTTTTCCTAGCCTCTTCGCCCTCCTGCTGTCTTCCCCTGTAGCAAGCACCTCATGCTTCGGAATGTAAGATCCCTTCTCTAGCCATCTCGTGCCTTCATGCCTTTTTTATGCCTAACCCTTCTTAGCCTTCTCTCTCTCTTCTCCTTTTTAGGTTAAGTTAACCTGTCAGTACAGGTTTAAGCCCGGGTTACACACAGCGCCTCTTTAAGTTGTATGTTGCTTCTGCATAACTACCTAGCGGTAAAGTAGTCGAAATCCTCTGCAAAATTATGCAATTTGTGCCAGTCTTTTTTGGCTCTTTTGGTTCCCCTTGGCATTCACTGCATCCGACAACTATCGATAACTGCTCTTCATGGCTGACCCTGCACTTCCTTTGGAGTTCAGACGTTTTCTCGCTCGGGTTTCCTCAATTAAGGAAAGTTCCCTGATGACTCCTAAGTGCCCCTGGAGCCGCGAGACTCTGGTTTTCTGCTTCCCGTGCTGTTCCTGGGGGTGTGGTTTGTGTGGTTCTGAGGTCACGATCTCTATTCTTGGCGTTGAGTCTTCTCTTGATCTTTCGACTGGCTCTTATACCACCAGCCTTCTCTTGGCCTCAACTGAGTCGTCGGTGGACGATTTCCAGTGGTGTGGAATTAAACCTGTAAACCGAGAAGTAGGGCAGGTCCACACTGCTGTCTCTCAGTAGACGTATGCTGGTCTGGACTGAACAAGGAACACGTAACCAGTTCAGTAAAACCGTTGAACATCAAGTTTTTAGTTTTGTAGTCTTGAAAGTGTGTTGGAATCTGTTGTAGATATTTAGGGACTAATAAATCCCTTATTCGCACTTATTTGCTTTGTCTTCTTGAAGTTTGTATGACTCACAGTATTCTCCTGCGAAATTGGTTGTCGATCGGTGCAGAACTTCATAAAATATGTGCGATTTACTTAATTTTTAGAGGGTAGTGTATAGAATATCTTCTGTAATAATTGTAAAATTATTAATAAGTATTTTGGACAGTAATTTGGACAGCCCTCAGTAAAGTCCAAAATATTATATAATATATTAATTATTCTATCTTTTTGCAGAGTTTGAGATTCAGAAAAATTAAAAATGCTTTGTTTGTTTTACGTACTGTTCATATGTACCGATAATATTTTAAAAATAAATTTATATAAAAAATGATTTCGTTCAAGTAGCAATCAACTATAATAAATTGTCTTGATCAAATCCAGAAATCTGCGCCAAACGAGAACGCAGCGAATTAAAATAACAGTGGTAATAAACATCCTCTCCAGATTACATCCACTGGTTATGAGAAAACATGTTGTGCGGAGCACTGAGCAGCTATATCGTTATCCCAACTTTTTAAATTATCCACCATTGGCTTCGCAACCTCTTTTATTCGGTCTGGCACAGTCGCTTTACTATAGATGAACCTAACTTGTACACTCAGAGACTTTTCCCTACAAAGATTTTGGGGTGCTTAAGGATGTTCCTAGAAACCCTGTATATTTCAACCAATTTACTATCTCTTTTGGAATCCATTTACATTTTAACAGCCGCTTTTCCGAAACCGGTAAATATCATCTGTATTTAAAATCCACTGTATTTACAAATATTAAAAATTTTAATTTTTGAGAAAAAAAATCAGTAACTCTCATAATACTTAAAACAATCACGCCGTTTACAAATAGAAACAATCATACCAAGCAAATTTGATTCGTGATCACGTTCTTTAGAAGAACTCAGCTAAATGTTTTCCATTTATACTATAGACTATGCATTATATAGTTAAATAAAAAAATATTTCATCATTTGAACTACAATGTATTGATCTCTGATTTTGTTTTTCAAATTCATAATCAAAATCCTCCTATATGAAGCATTCCTAAAAATTAATAGAACATTTGCCTTCGAACGTTCCTAAAGTTTGGAATGGAACACCTAATGGGCCAATCAGCGTATGAGGAACCAATGCCTCTCCTTTTAGCACACTCAGAACAGACGAATCCATAACTATATTGGCAGCAAGAAAACTTGTTATATGCGGCGATTTTTCTCTTTTTCTACGATAATCCGTTAAATCAATATTTAATTTCTCAAATATTGACTGAAAATCTGAGAAATGGAACATGCAGCTGACTTCCAAATCAAATCAGATTGAGTTCAAACTGCATATGGCTACAATAGCCATGTTTATAGTCACAACTTTATAGCATATAGGTTTTTACTGTGATATTTAAGTTCTAAAATGTTTTATACTTAATTTTAAACAAATTAAAATTAAAAAAAAATCTATTTAACAGGTAATGTTTTTGTTGGTTTTTGTTATTTAGATAAGTTATTGCTTACTCTTAAATATTTAAACTTTTAAATAAGTTATTCTTTAAAGTAATTTAAATTTTCAAAACGTGAAATATTTTAATTATAAAAATGTAATTCAAATGTTTAATAATTAAATAATTAAATGCTGAAAAAACATACAAAATGTTATACTTAAGGTGGTATCACGTCTACTTCAATATATAAGCAATACCATTAAAGACACAAATCATAGATAAAAAGGTCATTTAATCAAATAAAACCATCCTATAAGACGTACAAATGTTAAAAGGCCAGAGCGCTTTCGGGTATCATTATACCCTTCATCAGTGGCTATATGAAAAATTACCGTGGAAACAAGATCATATGTAGACCAGATCGGCAGACAAATTTGCATAAATCAGCTACGGGATAATGATAATATGAACAGGCTATTGAAGGTTAATCAATTAGAAAATTACAATAGTAAGTGTTATAAACGGGAGATTTAAAATTTAAACAAATATTAAATACAAATACAACGAAAAGACAATGAAAAATGTCCAAATTGTAGTCAAGCATCAATTACAATAAACTGAAACGTCACAGATAACTATGTAAAGGTTTAACACGCATAGTCGAGACGGGTCTCGTTAGATCACTGAATTCAAGCAGCATCGGGCGCGGTTAGTACTTATGTGGGTGACCACCTGGGAACACCGCGTGCTATTGGCACATTTCGAGCGAGGTAGCCCGGTGGTTTGCGTGCTGGATTTGCACGCTGCCACAACTGTCGCCGTGTTTATGCGGAGTACGATCACGTTAAACATGTGGGTCCGTAAGTCCTTCCGAGGGGTTGGTGGTAGGGGAAGGAGGGTACGGTCCCTGTGGATGCCTCCCCCACTGGGTTCCAGTCTAAATTGGATGGCACTTCCCGGCCGCCCAAATGATTACCTTACACCTTTCTGGTAGGTCGGACGGTCTGGGTCTCAACCACAACAACGCATAGTCGAGAACGAATCGCCAAGCATAACTTAAGCATTGTACGTACAGAATCAAAATTAAAAATGGAATCACTGTAGATATAAATAAACAGGGATTCATAAAGAAGAATATTACGAGGGTTATTGCAACGAATTAAAAGGAAAGTTTTTTCAAAAAAGGGCCGAAAGTTATCATTAACAACACATTGGGCAAGAGCCGTAGAAAGTTTACTATTCTTGACGTCACGAGCATGCTCAGCTAATCGGATACCAACAGTACGTTTAGTACTACCAATATAAAACTCACAGTCATTATCAGGAGTTAAAAGGGGTACAACGTACACCCCAGCATGGCTTTTAAATTTATCTCTATCCCTAAACATATCAATAAGAATGAGATTGAATAAGGTAGTAATATTTGAGTGAGCAACTTTAAATCTAACTTCATGGCAAAATTGAATGAGGGGACGGAAAATCTTCAGATGATACTTCCGTATCATCCGAAGATATTCCGTCTCCTCATTCAATTTTGCCATGAGCCATGAATTTTGATTTAATACCCTCCTTCCCCTACCACCAACCTCTCGGAAGGACTTACGGACCCACATGGTCGTTACGGACCCACATGATCGTATTCCGCGTGAACACGGCGGCAATTTTGACAGAGGAGGGAATCCAACCCGGGCCTACCGAGTGCAATTCCCGCGCACTAACCACTGGGCTACCGCGCTCTTCGACTCCATGCGTCAAAAGCCCAGGCCGACCGACTCGTCCGAAGACATGGAGCAGCAAAATGGGCGGCCGGCGACTCTATGCGTGCCAAACCTCTACATAGTTATCTGTGAGGTTTCAGTTTATTGTAATTTATGCTTGGCTACAATTTGATCATTTTTCATTGTCTTTTCTTTGTATTTAATACTTGTTTACATTTTAAGTCTCCCGTTTATAACACTTACTATTGTAATTTTGTCATTGATTAATCTTCAATA
Organism: Amaurobius ferox; assembly: GCA_951213105.1. NCBI lineage: Eukaryota > Metazoa > Arthropoda > Arachnida > Araneae > Amaurobiidae > Amaurobius > Amaurobius ferox. The sequence continues at coordinate 15,498,524 of OX578137.1, forward strand.
GCCTGTTCATATTATCATTATTCCGTAGCTGATTTATGCAAATTTGTCTGCCGATCTGGTCTACATATGAGATTGTTTCCACGGTAATTTTTCATATAGCCACTGATGAAGGGTACAGTGATACCCGAAAGCGCTCTGGCCCTTTAACATTTGTACGTCTTGTAGGAATGTTTTATTTGATTAAATGACCTTTATATGACATGTGTTTTTAATTTTATTGCTTATATACAAAATCCGCTTGGAGAAAGCAGGCATACGTCAGTTAGGTGAGGACAATTGGTTTAAGAACGTTATAAGAACTTTATTTAGGCTAAAAGAACATTCATGATAAGCCTCTCAACAACCGCAATCTTCAAGAAAGTTCTGTATGTTATTTTCCTACAAGCAGCAGTTTTATTTATTATAATTCAATGCAGATTTTTTTTATAATAAATCTAATAAAACCACTCTTATTGTTAGAATAAATTTCACACTCCCATTACCTAAGGAAAACCCGTTTGTTGGACATTTGTTTTTGATTCGGTCAATTTGGTGCAAATTTAAAATATGTTCAATCAACAGAATGAAGAGAAAATATTTTTAACACTTTCCAATATAGTTGAAAAGTGTTTATGACTTTGATCATTATGTCTGTCTTTCCGTCCGCACGATAACTGCTGTAAAAATTACTTTATCAAGATTAAATTTTAGTATGTTGTTCAAACGGTCTGGGGGACAGGAATGTAAATGAATATAAATGAATAATATGGGAATGTAAATAAATAATATCACCAAATTAGTTTTGAATTGAACTCAAGATGAAAAGGTGAAATCCTATGGGACCTAATTTTTCAAACATTTTTTAAGCAATGTTAAAATTCGCGAATTACTTTGAAAATTTTAGGAAATATTCAAATTATCCTATAAAATATATAAAAATATTTTCAGCAAAATATGTTCGGTAGTTTTTTAAATAAAAATTAAAATATTAATTACACTCATATAATATGAAGAGATCACGTGACCCACTTCAAAATAAAATATGGCATCCGTCTTTTTTCTTAGTGTCAAAATCGTGATTTTTAAATTTCTGTTAAATTTATATTGAGTGTTGCATCCATCCTAAAATCCCTTTACTTTTACATATTTTCTGTGCATCTATATTCTGCGCCAACGCAATTACAATATTTTTCAGGTTAAATGATCATCAAACTTTGATTATTTCTACAACAAAGCCTAATTTTAACATATGCAGAATGTAAACAAATCAAGCTGTAAGCTGAATTTTTTTAATGCAATATTATTTAGCTCCAAAGTCTGGAATATAGGTAATATGAATGAGATATTCATTGATTTTACATAGGGAAGCAGACGATTTTATAGCCTTGACGTTTTCGATGAAGTTTTAAGCATGGAGGGAGTTAGCAAGTACTTTTATCCCCATGGTTTTAAGCTTTTAAGTAAAATAAATTATTGTAGTTCTGTGATAATTAAAAAAATATTCTCCTTGAATGTATCGCATTTTGCATTTGAGTTGGAAAGTGTTTTATAATCAATGCTTTATGCATGATTGACCTTTCTTGTTAAAACTATAAATTCTGTGTCATTTCAAAAAAGTATACATATGCAAATTCATGGCACACAGCAAGTTGCCTTGCTGCTACTACTGGTATTGGCTATTATATGAAGAATTCATATGAAAATCCGAAACCGGTTCATGGACACTGTTATCTACAATGAGGACACAATCCTAAAGGAACCTTGGTGGGCCGGGCGAGTACGCATGCATTCGATGTATTTCCAAAATTAATAAGTATAATAAAATGTTTGCCTGGTAACTTTATTCTTCATTTAAATTGGGCCAGAAGTTTCGTATAACCATCTTAGCCATTTTGCATGTTAAAGGTTGGTTATGTTTCTATAATGTTATGGCTACGCTTAAAGTGAAATGAAATGATTGTTTTTATATCAGACCTTGAATTAATTTGTATCGAAAATTGTCATTATTTTTCTTTTGAAATTATGACGATATCGATTAGTACGAATGCTGGAGACTCGGATAATTAAAAACCGTTCATGGTTTAAAATACCATCCGTTTCAAAGATTAATTTCGAATGTTAAATATTGAATCGAATTATTAATATTTTCCCGACAATTTAATATTTCTACTTTCCCCACATACAATATAATGTACAGATTAAGTAGTATTGTGACGAGGTCGAAAATATACGAATTCGAGTTTTTGACTGAAGAGCTCGTTTTAAACATCCCTCAACTCGAATCGAACGTTTTGAGGTGCTGTATGTATGCGTTATAAATGTGTTTGCCCCCCTCTCTGCGATTGTATATGTGTGTGTGTGTGAGTATATATGTGTGTGCAAAATCTCAAGAAAGAATTAAGCGTTTCAAAAATAATTTGTTGCAATTATTACAATTAGTGAAAACTGGATCGCTATTGATATTAATTAATCGAAGTACTAATAACTTTTTTAATTATTTAGCATTAATCAAAAATTCGATAGCCTCCCCCCCCCATTCCACCACCACCTTCCCAATTTTTGAATAATATTTAATACTGTTAAATAAATAATGTTATATGAATTTTTTTACTAAAAAAATAACACAATCTTCAGGGTGTTATCAGGAATCGTTCTTGATATACTGCACGTTTGTAAAATAAATTTATAAAAAATAATTATACAAAATTGAAAAGCTATTATTATTCAATTTATACAACTTCCGTGTATTCTATTATGCTTGTCGTGGATTTAGTTTGTTCCATTCACGAAAGAAGATATTGTAATCGTCTTGTACTTTGACACTCAAGAATTCGCTAATAGTCATTTATTTCACAGGATATTATAAAGTTGTAAGGATTAACAATTTCTATTCTCGACTTCTTATTTTTCAAGCGGTGTCTTCCCCGGGGAAATAAGAGTCTAAATTAAAATAGCAGCCACGCAGATTGCAGACGATAAAGGGTGCTGGCAACCAGGTTATAAGAAGGCGAAGTGCGAAGCACGAGGGGATTCTGGAAGGTTCAAGATGGAGGGAGATGGTTCGAGTGGGTAGTGGAGCGTGGAGTATGTGGATGCAGACGATGGTAGAAAAGATGTACCATGTAGATTCTGATTTATTATTTGTAAATTACGTTACTGGAGCTTATTTTACGATTTCTACAGTTTAAGAGTAAACGTGTTGCTTTTATTAAAGATGCCTGCGTGTTAATTCCGGCACCTTTATAATGTCCATTGCATTTTAATGATAATTTAGCACGTGCGTATGAATGAGCCATACTGTTTGAACCATAAGTTGTCAAAGACGGCCCATTTCAATTTAAGTGATGTTAATTTATTGCTAAAAACATAGTACTGGGGATTTTGAACATCTTCATCTCGCTGTGAAAGAAGTGGCATCATTGCATTGTGCGGTAAAGCTTCTGCAGGTTTTTATCGTAAAAATAAGAATTAAATGCTAAATTCCAATCGACATTTTCTGTTAGATGCTACGTTCAACGAACAGCCTATGCAGAGAGGAATAATCAGTGCAGGATTGGGGAACTCCATAAATACTGAACATTTTTAATTCAATGATCAGTATTTTAGCATTTAGCAGCCATAATATTTTAGCAGCGTTACTTATTAGTTAGAATGAAGCAAATCCCAAAGTATGTGAAAGAAATTTTGCAGAATACTCCATATACTTTCAGAACCTGCCTAAAGGGTTTTTTCTCAAAGATGGAATTGGATGCCAACTACGTTATGAGAACTCGTGTATCCGAAGAAGATGAAAAGAGAGAATAGAGCCCGTAATAATGTTGAAAAAAGAGATAATAAGAATACGGATAAGAAAAATTGAAGTATCAAAAGACTTATAACTATTGCCTCTACAGTGAAAGTTATTTAGCAATGGCTTATACATGGCTAATACATCAACACTATGGGCGCTCATAGAGGAGGGCTAGAGAAGCACTTACCCTCCCCTGGACGTTCAAAGTCAAAGTTAGGAATCAAGTTAGTGGATGTTGTACATCTGATCTTTGAGTTTCACCCACTGACGTCAGTGGTTTATCCCCTCCTGTGAAAAGTTCTATGGGCGCCCATGATCAACACTATCAAAATCCATTCTCGTCTTCCTCCTAAGTAAAATCGACACTTTCCTTACAAAATTATTACAAAATTCATTAACACATTTAATTAATTCATATACACGATGTTTGTTCTTTCCCGGACACACGCTTGATTGTCGCGAGCCTTAGGGTTGGCTGTGTGGTCTGGGCCTTCAACACTCCTTCAACACGATGTTTGTAGCTAGGAGCCCAAGTGATTTAATATTTTACTTCGAAGTTGTAACAGGATGAGTGTTCGGTTTTCGTGCTTAATAAGTAGCGCAATTTGGGAGTGATGTTTCTCCAATTAGCAATTTATACTTCCTCCAATAGTTATTTATACGACCTATAGTAATTTATATTTCCTCTAATATAGAGGCTGTAGAGGTTTTGATAATTCGATGTATGTGGAAACTGAAATGTATTCTTTATTCGTAACTTTACTGTGCATTTCAATAGGATATTTACCACAATTAACAATCTATGCTCATTACATATTTTAACAGTAATCGTCTATTACCTTGTTATGCAAAAGTTTTCAGTTATGTGAAAACATGAAGGAGAAAAAAATACAGATAAATGTAACGACATAATCAAATACTTTCCTAAGAAGTTACACGCAGAAGTTAACTATGACACATATATAATTATTTATTTTAATTTAATATCCCAGTTGGACACTTGCGATAAAAAATTATTTGCACCTTAATGAAATTTTTATTTACCCAGAAAAGCGCTTATTCTCTTTCATTGCATCTTCTTCAAACAAACTTTCTTCTTTGAACCAAGGTTTTGGGGAGAAAAAAGTATGATTTGTCCGTTCTCTAACTTTTTACTGTTTTCCCAAGAAACAGTGCAGAAAACAATAAAAATTGAGAGTCACATTTGTTTAGTGATAAGTATCAATTATTTTTAATTCAATTACTAAACAACAGATGAATGCGATGTTTGAAAGATTATGTTTCACTTCGCAATACAGTTCACGTCTAAATTTCGAGACCCGGAAATTCGGACAACTGAAGAAACCAGACTTTGCTTAATCGTACACTCTGTTTTGATTTGGTGCATTTTTGCTTTACATTTTTAACAATTTACAACATAGTTGAAAAGTGTTTATGACTTTGTTCATTCTGTCTGTCTGTCTGTCTGTCCGTCCGTTAGCACAACTGCCGTAAAAATGACTTTATCAAAATGAAATTTTAGTATGTTGCTCAGACGGTCTGTGGGACCTATGGGAATAAAAATGAATATCACCCAAAAAGTTTTGGATTGAACCCGGGTTAAAAAATTGAAATACATTGAACCCTATGGGACCTAATTTTTCAAACATTTTTAAGCGGATTGGAAATTCACAAATTGCTTCGAAAGTTTTAGAAAATATTCAAATTATCCCATAAAATATATAAAAAATTTTTCAGCAAAATATATTCAGTAGTTTTTTTAAATAAAAATTAAAATAATAATTAGACCTTTTATATGAAGAGATCACGTGATCATTATATGAAGAGATCACGTGACCCACTTCAAAATAAAATATGGCATCCATCCTGTGTCAAAATTGTGATTTTTAAAGTTCTTTTTAATTCATATTTAGTGTTGTATCCGTCCTAAAACCGCTTCATTTTTGCTTAAATTCTGTGCATCTACATAATGAAGCAACGAGGCTAAAATTTTGCAACAAGGATATCAACTTTAAAAGTTACGACTTTCGAGATTTGTTCAATAATATTGATTTAACTAAGTTACAATTAATTCTGAAAGATTTACATGAAGAAATACGATTTAAAAAAACATATAATCTATAGAAGATACTTGGACTTGGTGGAATTTGTATTAAAAGAAAACATACTTCATGACGCAGAAATTTTTTACAAGCAAATCAAGGGCATACCTATGGGAGGAAGTTGTTCGTCAATACTGGCGGATATCTATCTATCAAAATACGAAAGAGGTACTCATATCTTATCGGAAATGCCCTACTTCCGTTACGTCGATGATGTGTTAATTGGGGGATATGAAAACACCCCAAACTTTGATTTCACATTCTACCCAAGCGAATTAGACCTAAACGAAAATCCAGTGAGTGAAGACGGATC